>RPOG01000802.1:167587-231921 GCA_008086565.1 Thalassoma bifasciatum | reverse complement strand
GAGCTTCTGAAGGTCTGAAGAACAGAAGAAACCCTGCATAAAGATAAGAGGTGGCGCGTGAGGGTGTATGGTTTGAGGGTAGAAAATGGTGGAAAATAAAACCCTGACAGTGATGGATTCTGCCTATTAAGGTGGAGTTAACATTGATCTGTCCTCACTCCACTCTTTTTCTTCTCTGAGCTCTGAGTTGGACTCACCTTCAAGAATTAACTACGACCTCTGCTGCTATTGTCAATGAGACAGTGAAGCTCATGGTTTAGGGTTCTTTGTTGAAGCTGCTAACATAAAGTTTCAGTCTTGTGCTCTTTTGCTGTCACCGGGATTGATGAGCAGAATCTAGGATGAAAATATATATGACACAGCCTAAAGATCTGAGGGAAATCTCCTTTATTATTGATGATGAATAATTAGGGATGACTACTGATACAATTTTATCAATATCAATACCATTACTGATTCCTCTTATCAATTCGATTCTTAATATGATTGTTGACTTTACATGTTTTGTTAACAATTTATTTATTTATTTCAAGTACAGAAATATCACTGAAATATCATAAATATCAATATACATAAATATCACTGTCACTGAATCCTAGATCTCTGAACATACTTCAGTTGTAACTCAACAGATCTTGCTTAAAAAGATGAGCACATCTGCTTTCTCCGGAAGGATCCTTGATCTTTCAGGGCTCATAGTATATCCAGCGGTGGAAAAGATTGTCTTAGGTGGGGTTTATGATGTTTGGACACACAAATAGGAGCTGAAAGGAGCTGAGGATACAACACTGCAGGCAGCACACTGCAAAAAATGGAATCTGAGAAGGTGTCTTATTGTTTGTAAGAAATGTTTTTTAAGACTTGATGTGAGCCACATTTACCAAATCTGTTTACAAAAATGTCTTGCAGGTTTTTTTCCTCATTACAAGTTATTCAGACCTGATATTTGTCTTTAAGTGTCTTGGAATAACACATTTCTTGATTAGAAGGATGAAGGTGGTTCATATTAAGTCGAAAAAGACATTTTCAATTAAAAGTAAGACATAAACATTTACTTTGATATAAGTCTTTTTTTTAAGTTTGTGTCCGAAGTTGGTCAAACACACGTCACCCTCTATGAAACATGTTGGTGGTGTTGCTTTCCTTGCATTATTCAACAGCATCACTCATATTGCACTTGCATTGTTAGCACCCTTTTCAGTGAGGTGAAGCTAAGCTTTCTATCACTTGTGTCTCTCATCTCTCTGCCATTGTTTTTAATTTTCTGCTGCTGACTGACAAGCCAGGTTGTCATGGGATGCCACGTCATGTGACATCGACTTAAGGCCATAATGTAAAGACTCAACAAGATTTGAGATTCAAGATTCAAGATTCACTTAATTTGCCATTGCACATGTTTCAGAGAAACATTATTTGCCTCTCAATTACATTCCGTCCAAGAAACATGAAAAGACAGAGACAGGGGGAATCTTGAAGCAAAAAGGCTACTGATATCGATGGATTGAACCAAGTCTTATTGATTCTTCACAGGAGGCAGTTTTTGATTCACATCCCTGTAAATGATGTATTATTGGTTTTAGGATGAAGGCATAATGTCTGTTAGAGTTGCCTGCATTGGAAACATTGGTCCATGGTCGGCTGTAAGCTGAAAACAGCAGAAACTAAGTGATGAGATGTTTTTGTTCAGCCTGTTTTCTAACATTAAAGTGTTCACTCAGACACTCTGTGGTTATTCCAGCTGTGAGTGTGCGTGTGTGTGTGTGAGAGTGTGTGAGTGAGTGTATGTGTCTGTGTGTTTGCTGCACACTCACTGCATGAACAAACAGCACTGTGTTTAGGCGGGATGGGGGCAGCGAGCTGTGGAGAGCTTTGAATCAGATTGTTCAGGTTGTTATTGTGCATGGAAGCAAAGCTCTGTCACTATCTGAGGTTAGAGGGAGGCAGCCAGGGAAGGAGATGAGAGCAGAGCAATAGGCTTAGAGGAAGATGGAAAGATAGGAGAGGAAAGAAGAGGAAAGGAGAGGAGAGAAGGTTGTAGGAGGAGGAAGAAATGTCAGGAGGAGATTAAGGAGAGGAGGTGAGGAAAGAGGAGAAGCCACAAGCTGCTGAGAGAAGAGATAATTGCCACATGCAGAGCAGGAGAGTCAGCGTGTGTGTGACAGTGTGTGTGTGTGTGTGTGTGTGTGTGTGTGTTAGTGTGTGTGTAAACCACCCCACTACAGCTTGCTGTTATTATCTCGGTGAACATGAGGAACCTCCCTCTCCTGCTCTCAGACAGTTTTATGAACCAACAGCCGCACGCCGCAGGGATCAGACACAAGAGAAGAGACAAAGACCAGATACCAAACACACTATACATGACACAGAGAGCAGATACCGTATAGACTGTACTCGACACAATGGACTGATATCAAAGACTAAGTGGTTTCGTTAGCCTGCAGTGCTTTGCTTGCAGTGTTTTTTTTTCAAGTTGCAGCAGTTTTGTTAGCCTGCATTGGTTCCATCAGGTAGCAGAGGTTCTGTTTTACTGCATTGGTACTTTAAGCCTGCAGTGGTTAACCTTCAGTGATTAGCCTGCAGTGGTTTTATAAGGTTGCAGTGGTGTCGTAAGCCCGCATTGGTACCTTTATCCTGTAGTGGTTCTATTTGGTTGCAGTGGTTCTGTAAGGTTGCAGTGTAACTCAGCCTTTGGTGATTCACCTATAGTGGTTAGGTTGCAGCAACTTACTTCTCCAATCTGGCACTGACAAATGTACAAATGTCAGTTTGAACTGGCTGACTGGTTTCAGGCTTTATCTGAATAAGAGGATGTTTGATGGGGGACGGTTCAATGCTGTGTTATCAGTTTGGTTGACTAAAGGTGTAGCAGGTTGGATCAGTAGCTCAGGTCTGTGTCAGACAGTTGGGCTCTCACTCAGGTTTAAAGGATGTTATGTGATGAAGCTTGTAAACATCAATCCCTCTCTCTGAGTTTGATATGAGGAGTAACCACACTTGATTCTTCTGATGTAACTGATCCAAAATAGAGGCATCATTCTAAATACTGTCAGCAAGCGGAGAGAGGTCAGAGGTCAACTGAGTTGTTCAAGAATGTTCAATCTTCACATAAACCACTGATCTTTGAATGTTTATCACTAACCAGATCATCCAGTATCCAGGTCTGAATGTGTTTGTTGTCTGCACACTGCTTGTGTGTGCGTCAGAGTGTTTCACACTCAGTCAGCCTCTGACTCATGTCTCCATGAATCACAACATGCAGATAAACATTAATCACTGTATTAGCTGTGGAGCCTCCTACGTGGTCGTCTGTGATCAGCCTGAAGGAACACAAAGAAACAAACGTCTGAACTCTGAGGAGTTTATTTTCCCTCGACAGGCGCTGTGATTTGATTACCTGCTCCAGTGATGAACGATCACAGCGTCTGCTACCAACAGCTGATGAAGGAAAACATTAAACCCCCCCAATGCTCCGCCTGCTGTGAACCAATGTTCCGCTCAAAAACTCACATCTGACCTCCAAAACTTTCCCTCACTTCCTCTGAGCACTCACACTGAGACAATGAATTGCGATTGCGAGCAGTTCTGCTACTCTACTCCCTACTTGTGTCTCTCAGAAATCCGACGTCGACCGAGGTTTATTTGAGACACTTTGTTTGGCCACTGTCTGTCTGTCCTCTCCCAAAGACTCAAATAAAGTAAATTTTTACCTTTGGTCCGTCGTCCTTTACAAGAAAGACTTTCGTGTGTCGGTCTCTCCTGCCTCACCTTTCACTGTCTATCCAAACTGAGCCGACACCTGGAGGAGGATCACCTCATCTCCTCTGACACACTGCAAACAGCAGATCTGTTGATTCCGTCCACACAGAACACCAGGGCCAAAAAGTCTGAGATTCACTCAGCTAAAGAAAGTCCAGACGGTCTGCAGGTCACTCTGGCTCATAGAGCAGTTATACACGCATGATAAAAACCTTAAAACTAGTTGAAAAATTGCACAAATTTACTTTTTACACTGTTGGATCTTAGAAAGGTTGTGAGTAGTTTCAAAATTTAAAAAGGAGAAGTGGGAGCAGGGCAAAACATTTTGAGTTAGCAATTTATTGAAAACAACAATTAAAGGAAAGTAGTCTGCATCATGATCCTGGCTGCATTTACCTTCAGTGGAACAGTGGAAATGTTGCAGGAAATGTTCATGATTGAGGGCCCTGCTCTGTGTGCTAATGACTGGGTTTTCAACAGAGCATTGTAGAGTTCACAAAGGACTTTGTCTTCCAGAGGAATAATCTCACTCTTTTGGAGCATCTTGCGTGTTCCCCTGATCTGAATCACATTGAGAAAATTTGGGGATGGATGGAAAGGGAAGTTCACAAAAATGGACACCAGTTCCAGACAGTGAAAGCCATCTTCATCACTTGGAGCAATGTTCCCTCTAGCCTCCTGGAAACACTCGTACCAAACGTTACCAAGTAAATGTCTGTGGTAATCAACAAGAATGGTGAAGCTCCTTGTTAGTGAGTCCTTTATTCAAACTTTTATTCTTATTTTTGAGGTTTTTCAGTTTTAATGAGCTGTGGTCTTAAACTTTAAATCACTAGGTGAACAGCCTGTTTCACTTTAATTGCTGTTTTCTATAAATTTCCTTTGCCCTTTTTTTCCTCACTCCCATTTCTTCTTTTTGCAATTTGAAACTCTACTTTGAACCTTTTTAAGATCCAACAGTATAAAAAAGTGAAGCAATCAAGACGTCTTTAAGATGTCAGATCAGTTTCCTCAGAGCGTCTGTAACAAAAAATTTCATACAGTCTGAAATGATCTTTCTGTTTGCAGAGGTGAAGAGTAACAATGAGATGAATACATCCTGAAGTAGAAACAATCAATCAATCAATCAATCAATCTTTATTTATATAGCGCCAAATCATAACAAACGTTATCTCAAGACACTTTACAAAACATTAGCAGGTTGATACCTGTTAATGTTAGAGTATTTAGTTATTTTATTAACAGAGACCCTTGTAGTTCTGTCCTATTCCTTAGAATAGAGTAGAACTAGGTGGTACTCACATCGTGATTGCAGCAGCTTTTAGCAAGTTACAGTGGCAAGGAAAAACTTCCCTTTAACGGGCAGAAACCTCGGACAGAACCAGACTCATGTTAGACAGCCATCTGCCTCGACTGTGTTGGGGTGAGAGAGAGAGAGAGAGAGAGAGAAGAAAAATTGGAGAACTGTCCAAGCCACAGCAGCTCCTCAGTCCAGCAGGGTGTAGTCGACCATCTAGGTGTCGTTGCTAGGTCTACTTGGATGTTTGTTCGAGTCTCTGAGGGTCTCCTAGTACCAATTATTGATATTATCACGTAATTCTATTTTCAATCTGACTAGCTATCTGGAGAAAGGGAAACAGAAGCCTAGTGTGTCAGTTTCCCCCCGACAGTCTAAACCTATAAACAGGAAACAGGAGATTTGAATAAACCAGAGGGGAGACTGCGTGGTGTTGCATTTGTCTGTAGATACTCTGATATCAGACTCCTTAAACTCAGTCCTGCCATCACTTCATCTCAGAGTCTCTGTGCTCTGCTCCGCTGGTCTGAGCTCAGTCTTTGTCAGGAAACACTGGCTGTCGTCTTCGTCGTGTTTACTGATGTTTACACTGAGTTTAACAAACAGCACGGAGAGCAGCAGAAAGCTCTCTGTGAGCTCAGGAAATCCTCTTGGTGTATTGTGGGTAATCTGCTGATGTGGAACCTGAGCTGTGAAGCACCTCGGTGCTCTACAACAGCACAGAGTGACAGTGACGCTAAGCGGCTTTACCCAAAGCTAGCGTCTCCACCAGCCGCCCCTCTCTGAGACCGTGTCAGGAAGAGACGCCGTCTGACTCTTGATCCCATTCGTTCAGCTGGGAGTTCATCTCTTTGGGTCTCTGACCTTTTTTGTGTCGTCTTCAAGTGTTTCTTAGATTCCTCTTGTTTGCACACTTTATGTTCTGATGCTGAGTGCAGAGATTACTGTGAATAATGAAGAAACACAACACACAAACTGAGTGTCTGTGAGAAGAAGCACAGGAGCAGAAACGCTGTGAGACGGTGGATCTGTGTGACGCTCTGATGTCTCATTGATTTCACCTCTTAAATCCACTTCAGTGGAGAGGGTGAGATAGAGGGGATGAGAAGGAGGGAGCAGATTAAAGGAGCTTCTTTAAACTCCGGTACACTTAAGACTTAAAGACATAGTAAAGCAAGAAACATATCTAACATGCACACCATACAACATTCACACAACACAGCCAGACTATCCAACATGTCCAACACATCCAACACATAAAGCATGTCCAACACATCCAACAAATGATACATCTCTGACACATCCAATATATGAAACACATCCAAAAAAACACATCAGATCTACTTTATAGCATCTGCACAACAAATCCAAAAAAGCCAATCCAACAATCAACATATCAAACACATCCAACATCCAAACACATCCAACAATCAACACACCCAACATGTTTAACACCTTAGACACATCCAACACATGAAACATGTCCAACACTTCTAACACAAAAAAATCTTCCAACACATCCAACATATCCAATGCACCAACACTCCAACATGTCAAACATTTCCAGCACACAGTGTCCATCAAACAATTCCAACACATCCTCCGGCCAGCTTCAACTGCAGCTGCATGTCCACCTCAGGAAAAGCTGATTCTATTACCGGCTGTGAAATGTGATGATAGTTATCACACGACCCTCATTTCACACTTTAATGTGACTTTATGTTGCTGCTACCTGGATAAAGCTTCAAAGTGGGCTGTGTAATAACTTTGTGACTCCATGTTGGTGTGTGTCTCTGAGTGTGTGTGTGTGTGTAAGAGAGGTTGGGGCTGCCATTGATTGGCCTAGTCACATATTGATCCCCCTTCATTGATTGGCTGATGTAAATGCCCGTCAACCATCCTGTCAACACCACTGCTCACCAGGAAAACCACTGCTTCTTCCACTTTCTGTGTGTGTTTGTGTGTGAGTGTGCATCTGTGAGTGTGTGTGAGAGGAATCCTGTGAAGCCTCTCCCAGACTTCCTCTCTTTCCTTATTTTTTCCCTCCGTCCTTCGGTCTTCTTCTTCTCCACCTCTTGTCCCTGCTCTCCCCCTCTCATCTCTACTTTGATCCATGTTTAAACTGTGCTGGAGAGAAAGAGAGATTTTTACAGTCAGTGTAACATGGATCCAGTCCATCAACTCTGAGCTCTGCTGACCATCACTAAACCACGGCTTAGATCACACAAACACACAAACACACACCTGTAACACTGTTTCCACAACAGCTCTTAAAAATTCAACAGTAGTTGTACATATGAGCCAATGGAAGGATTTAATGATTGACTAATTTCCTGTTTCACATGGTTCAACATCTGGGGACGGAGTTTACTCAATATCCAATTTTAAGCTATTACACTGAGGAGTTTTGTCCATAGAAGGTCGACAGGTGGGCACCCTGTGGCCATTAAATAAGGGGCTAAAGGCCCGCCTCTTTACCTTATCTTAGCTCAAACAAGGTTTAGCTCAGCCCCCCTACATGTTAGCCTTTCAACACAGAGTCCACATCCATGGCAAATACACAATCTGAGTCAAAGCAAGTGTTGGTGAAATGAGAGACCAAAAGAAAAAAAATATGTTGAATAGTTTTTTCTTTTTGATACCTCTTAAGACCTTTTCAAACAGTAAGCTGAGTCCTAAACCAGAACAAACCACAGAGGGATGATGCTTCAGTGTTGTACTCGGGCTGTGCTATCTAAAGAGGAGACTGTATAGGGGCTGCACATTATGGCATAAAGCCAATGTCAAAATATTTTTTGGCTGTATCACAATACACAATTTATACCTCAATATTCTACTTTTTTTCCTTAAGTAACTAGATAATTGGTAAATTCAACCCTTCAATGCATTAAATAACACCAGTGTAATGGTTTGAGCAGACTTTTCAGTTGTATTTTTAAAATTTGTATGCAAAAAAGGGAAAATCACAATCAGGTTAAGTTCAACAAACCTTTCATTTCAAACCAAACTCTATGTTGTTAATTATGTTTAGTTCCAGTAGAATGATTGATTCAGACTCATTCATCTAGCTGAATAAATAATATGACTGTCTCAATAGATTTCTAAAATTACAACCATGAAGACCAAGTCCACTTTGAAAATAACATGAACTAAAGTTGAAGATGACTTAATCTTACTTTCATTTCCATAAATCAACAACGACTGCTTGTGACTTCTGTCTCTGAGTCTTGGCTCTGGCTGTAGTTTGGGGATTCTCCTCCCCCCATCTGTTTACTTTGCAGCTCAGTTTACTTTTTGGTGAATTATTAGATATTGTATACGTTGGTGGTGACACTTTGTTTGATGACATTGCAGCTTGCAGTATTTTGATACTCAGCTGTACCATAGTCTAAGTAAGTTGGTCATAAACAGTGGGTTCATCTGGAAGTCAAAACTATCACCATACAGGTTTCTGATGGAGATCTAATGCTTCTGATGGAGATCTAATGCTTCTAGGAAGAACACAGAAGTCTTCATACTGCCCCTGATGGTGGGAATGTGGTCAGTGATGGTCCCCTGTGACAGGATTCTTTACCATCAATGTGTGAACAGGTGTGAACAGGTGATGTGCTGAGGTGTAGGAGAACTTAAGATGGGGATGTTTGTATATCAGGGCACTAATTTTGGTTTGATTCCCCAAAACGCAATCTCTGCAAAGATGCAGACCATCTTGTGGACAGCTGGGTGTGACTGCACTCTGAAGGCTGGAAACAACATCCAATGGGCACACACACACACAAACACAACAATACACACAGATTCAGTTAAACACACACTATTCAATGCATGAACAGAATTACACAAAGAGTGCCCTGCTGAGCTGCTGATAATTACAAATAAAACATTGTAGTAAACACTCAGTTTGTGTGTGTGTGTGTGTGTGTGTGTGTGTGTGTGTCCCGATGACCCGCAGACTCGTCTCAAACGACTATTGAAACACGAGTCTGTCTCCGAGTGTCTCTGTCTTGTTTCCGACTACCTGCCTAATTTGCCTACACACTTTTGTACTTATTAGAGTAATTCGTCGACCTCTAACTTAGTCATTTATTAATTTACGTTACTTTAATGACACCTGATGAATAATTAACAACTGAACAAGCAAAGGAGGAAGTCAACAAAGCAGAAAATGAACACAGGTGATGGAGCAAACAGCTGAATGCACCAAACAACAAACTCATCAGAGCCTCAAAGCGGAGCAGAGATGGAGCCAACATCACAGAAAACATCACAGAGCGAGCCAACCTTTCATTTCCAGCAGACTCCAGTGAGGAGACGATCAATTAAACCCCAAGTTTATCCTCCTCACCATCAGACCAACCAAAGACTCTGAGACAGCTTCAGTGAAAAAACAACAGCCTCCTTTAGAGGACGAGGACAGGGACAGAGCTTCGGAGGGCCATCATTCCCCTCTGCAACCAGACAAAAGCAGCTCATAAAGGACCAAACCATGGAAGACTGTACTAGACCAAATGAGGCCAGATCATACAGTACTAAACCTTACAAGACAATTCCAGATCAGACCATACCAGACAAAAACCATAGAAGACCATACCAGATCATGGCAGATCATACCAGACCAGATCATACAAGAGCTTACTGTACAAAACTCTGCTATATGTTTGAATATTTTTATTCAATTTTTTGTACAATTCCAAACATACAGAACACAATACATAATGGCCATATACACTTGCACTCACCCGAGTGGCTTAAAATATAAAATGTAGAGGGGAAGAGAGAAAATGAATAAATAGTAAAAGAGAGACTCATATTTGGGTTTTACTGAAATCACACAGATTTGAAATGAGTTAGTGTAAGTCAATGGACATGGTTCTTCCTGAACAATGCAGAAATGGTTGCCATATTGTTGTAAACTTTTTGAGTGAGCCATTAAATGTGTATCTGAGCTGCTCTACTCTGAGGTGGCCCAATACATCTTCCAGCCAGTGTTTGTGGGAGGGTGGCGTGGCAAGATCATACTAGACCAACCCATAATCTGGACCATACCAGACAAGACAACACCAGACCAGACCAGACCAGACCAAACTATCCTATACTAGACCAGAATGAACAGGACCAGACTTTTCAGACCAAACCAGACCATACCAGGTGTTACCAGACCATTTGAGGTCATACCAGACCAGATCATATCAGACCAGACCAGACTGTGTTGTTTTTATGCTACAGTATGAAACGTAACATAACTATGAGAGAATGGGATTCTAAAAAGCAAGCTTTGATAACTCAAAGATGTTATTTGATATGATACTTAAAACTCAATATATATGACATGATACCAGAAGCTCTGTTGTCCTGCAGACAGAGTTCAGGCTTAAGTCAGCTCCCTTAAAGTCTCACTGAAGAGGAGACCCACATAAATCCAAAACTCAGGTTAATCTCACCCTGACTTGTTATCTTCCATGAAGTCTGGATGTTCAGAACTTCTGGATGAGGTTGATGAAAAGGGTCTGACTCCTCTATATAATCTCAGATTACAGTCCCGTCTGAGAGATTTGTGAAAGCCACAGTGAGGAGTACCAGCTGTCAGCAGGATTTTATTTTTCCAAAAAATGAACTTGGTGAAACTCAGAGATGGAGGAGAAAATTCCTGAGCACTGAAGACGGAGGGCTGATCTCTGCATTATTCTTAAGGTAGATCTCAGCTCTCTGAGTGACACAGACAGATGTAAAACCTGACAGAGACAACCATTTATGTTGAATCTAAATGAACAAACACGAAGACAAACTGAAGGAGGAGAGGAGCGACTCAGCCTGCGAGTGTTTCCTCCATGACGTGATCAATAACGACGGCTCACAAACACTCTGAATGCTGACGGATCATCAGCTCACAGAGGATGTGGACTGTTCATCAACTCAAATCGAGCGTGTTGAAATATAGAGTTGTTTTAGTGAAACATCGTCTCACATTACATTACATTTAGCTGACTGGCTTCTAAGTGGCTCACTGGGGCATGAAGAGTTTGTCAAACACAAGCTACTGAAACAAACGTACCCTGACGACACGGCTGTGTTTGTACGGTCAGGTCCCCCAGCAGAGACGTCTGATATACACTCAGTGAGGGCTTCATAGAGAGACAGGGGTCAGAGGTCACCCAAACATGTGAATAGGTCTGTGTTCATAGGTTAGGGTTGGACCTCAGCTTTAGCAGAACAGAAGCAGGATTTCTTTTAAACAGGTGCAAGTCTTTATTTAGTCGAGGTTGGACAGAGATCTCTAAAACTAGGAGAGAAAAATCAGTTTCTGTTGAAATCAGCAGATCAGATCGATATGTCGTCGCTTCACAGTTCTCCGTTCAGCTGATTGAAAACCTGCTTTAGTCCCTTACGGATCATATCAGTCACTCTGGACCGAGGAAACCTCCCTGGTCTCAGGTAGCCAAACGATCCCAATGACCTCTGACATTTACTGGACCTGACCTTTGACCCCAAAAGATTTTTCTATTCCAGATCAGCATGCAGACTGATCTCTCTCCTCTTTTCCTCCCTGAAGTGATCGATCTTTGTCTTAGAGGATGAAGAAGATTCACGCCTGAAGAAAAAATAAAACCCTCTGACCACAGGTGAACAAAACATTCATCCAACACCACTTCATTGGTAAACTGGCAGACTGAAAAAGACCTGAATCAAGGAGAGAGAGAGGGAGAGAGAGAGAGAGAGAGAGAGAGAGAGAGAGAGAGAGAGAGAGAAAGGGGGCAAGATGAAGTAATAAACAAGAGAAAGAGAGATGGATCAGCCGATCTCCGAACATGACAGCCTCATCAGACAGTGTGTGTGTCTGTGTGTGTGAGTGTGTGTGTCTGTGTGTGAGTGTGTCTGTGTGTGAGTGTGTCTGTGTGTGAGACAGAGAGAAAGTGAGGAAATTGTTCTGTCAGGATCTTGCTGTCTCCCCCTCTCTCTCTTTCTCTCTCTCTCTCCCTCTCTCTGGTCTCATCTCCTCTGCTGTCCGACCGTCTAATGGAACAGTCCATGCAAACAGCTCAGGTTAATAGAGCGAGAGACAGGAGAGGAGGAGAGGAAGGGGGAGGGAGAGGAGGGAAGAGCGGAGAGGAAGAGGGGGAGCAAAGGAGGAGGATGGAAGGAAAGGAAGAGGATGATGTTCTCCTCATCTCAGTTTCTCTGTTGTAGTTGTGTTGCTTGTTTGTTGCAGGCTCTTGGTCAGTTGTAGTCTCCTCCCCTCACACACACACACACACAGCTGATTTCTTATAAACCTGTTTCTGATGAACCTTTTCGTAAGGGAAAGTGATTATCAACTATGATCAATGACGGATTAATTGGTTAGAATTTGGTGGATCACAGGGAGTTTGATCTGTTGTTGACATTCATCAAAGAGACTAAACACGCCTTAGTCTGCAGTATAAAATTTCATATCTTGATATTTATGCCAGGTACAGTCCTGAACTGAAATTTGATACTGAATTTCAAAAAGAAGAATCCAATACATTTAAAGGGGGTGTTAGCAGACTGAAAATTATCACAAAAAAGTCTCATTTTTATATATATACCTGATCATAATATCAGATTATCAGCGTAACTATAGGCAGAGATTCTAAAGAAGCTTTCGAAGGATGAAAATTCTAAAAATCATTGGGAAACACACTCATTAGTTTACTATTTTTTTTTAAGAAGGCACATGTTCTTGATAATGCATTTATATATAAATACATGTCTTCAAAGCCCCATGTTTACTTTCTGGTTCTTCCAGTACAGATATCACTGTTCCAAACATCTGTCTCTGCACATTTACATACTTTTTTTACCCGTTTTAGTTTTAGACTTAAACCTTGATCATCACCTGTTTTTACCACGAGATTATTTAGAGTTTCTGTGATCTCATGTTTTATTCATGGACTGTTCAGAGACAGAAAGAGAGCAAGTGCATCAGACAGAAACAAACAGTCTCTACTCTACTCTGATCACAGGGCAGCTTGTCACTCCCTCAGTGTAGAGCCCATGCACACACACACTCACACCTACAGAAAGCATGACATGTCCTGAAATAGCCATCAGTCAGGTGGGTCCAGGATACCTCAGAGACAACACGATAGACAGACAGACAGACAGACAACACGATAGACAGACAGACAGACAGACAGACAGACAGACAGACAGACAGACTATGGGTGATGTGTAGCTGAGCAGACTAGTCTTCTGATGTTCCCCTATGATCTGGAACAGGAAATGAAGAGTGAGCCTCTGATAGTCACTCCCTGCTCCTCCCTCACTCCCCTTATATTTTTCTCCTGCTCACCCTTTCCTTTAACCTCTCCTCTCTTTGGTGTTTTCAGAGACAGGGAGGTAAACGTAGAGAGCGGGCTGACAGCTGGACAGACATCCTGAACCACAAAGTGAAACAGAGATGACAGAGGCAGGTCGATGCTGGAAACCCGAAAAAATCTGTGTTTTCGATCTCATATCCGCTCCTCTGATGTAAAACACCATAACTGTGTGTGCGAGGTCCTGTGCTGCAACACTTAGAGACAAACAAACTCATCCAGAAATACTCTAAATGTAAATGTTGGTCCACAGCTGCAGCCCACTGTACTGTGTGAATAAATCAGCCCCTCTTGTGTGAAAGCTGAAATGTATGCACACAACTTAAAAGAAAGGATGCAGTCAGCACAGCAGCAGTCAGCACACATGCATCCATGACTGCAACATAAAACACTTCATAATTCCCTGAGGACGTTCTTAACACTGATTATGTTCACTTAAGTCTGCAAACAACCTGCAGAGCTGAGCTTCAAAGATAGCAGCTTCAGTGAGTATTCAAACATTTACGGTAATCAAAGATTTATGGTATTCAAATAGTTCTGGTACTGGAACATTCACAGTATGGAGCCATGAACAAATCACACCAACGAGTTTCCAGAGAAACAAACACGTTAATGTTTATTGTGTTGGAGAAGAAAAACCCCTTAGACAGCTCATTAGGTGCAGGGTCAACTTTGAACAGACCTGACTCAGGAAGAATTCATTTTCCAGTTTAAGTTTTACATTTCCAGAGTTCACGTAATATCTAAAGGTCTTTGTTCTTTTTTTAAAGGCAGCTGCAGTAAAGGTGACCCAGTGGTGCAGCCCGGGTTTCTGGATCTATTGTAATGTGGCAGCAGAGTTGGTTTAATCCCCGTCCCACTGCAGCCTAATCCAAATGGAGCGCTGAATGGTGCTAACGCTAATAGCCTCCCAGGAGCTTCTCCATTGGCTCTGCCTGCAGATTAATACAAGGTCTATTCCAACTCCTTTCCACTCTGTGGCTCTGTGGCTCGCTCCCTCACTCTGTGTGTGTGTGTGTGTGTGTGTGTGTGTGTGTGTGTGTGTGTGTGTATGTGTGTTTGAACTGTTCTTTTGGCCTGCTCAGCTGTATCTCTCCCTGTCTTTGTTATATTCTTAATCCTGAACGGACCAAAAAAGCTGAACAAAGAACAAAGATGTTGCTGTTCCTGTGACACACACACATACACAGACCCGTGTTTACATCGTCTCAAGTGTAAACTCCAGGTTAAAATCAAAACTGTGTTACATTAGTGTGAGCATTTAGCTGGCTTGTCAAGTTAGACAACTTAATAGAATTAAAGAATACAGGTCCCACCTCAGCAGCCATCTGATCTTAGAGGGGAAAAGGTTTGCTTTTACTTTTTGCAGATTTCCTACACCATTTTTTGGTTGAACAAATGGTAACAGAGACACGGCAATTACACTCCAGCAATGGCAAAACAGCGCTGGCATTGTCCCAGTAGGTAAAGGGTTAAAATAATTTTGAGGAGGTATTTAGTTATAATTTTATTTACTGCCTGTTTTGAAAGCAGATACATTGTTATTCAGTATCAAGTTCAGTCCCTTGTATGCAACCAGTGACGTGATGAGAGTTCCTCGTCTTAATTGAGTAGCTCTCTGCTTCTTTTATTGAAGCGTATCTGAGGTATAATAGGAATTAAAAGGACTTGTGTTCATGAACACTATATATCCTGTGTGTATGAATGTTATTATTCATAGATATACATATATATTTTTTAGCCCCCCAATAATGGTATCAGCATCGACCCCAAATATATATGTGTGTGTGTGTACAATCCCCATTCGAGTTAAGTTTTGATGTTGTGTAAAATGAAAAAAAAAGGATACAATGATTTGTGAATCCCATTTAACCTATATTAAATTGAATACTCTACAAAGGCAAGATGTTTTTTTCTTCAAAATGATACACTTTGTTGCTTTTGTTAGAATATTCACTCATTTTGAATTTCATACCAGCAACATGTTCCTAATAAGCTGTGACAGGGGCATGTTTACTACTGTGTTACCTCACCTTCCCTTTTAACTACACTCAATAAGTGTTTGGGAACTGAGGACACTAACTATTGAAGCTTTATGCAACACATGTTCAATGGTAGACAGGTCTGGACTGCAGGCAGGCTGCTCTCATACGCGCACCCCTTTACAACGAAGCCACACTGTTGTAACAGGTGCAGAATGTGTCTTGGTATTACCTTGTTGAAATAACTCAGGATGTCCCTGAAAAGAGACGTTGCTTGGATGGCAGCACATGTTACTCTGAAACCTGTATATAACTTTCAGCATTAATGCTGCCTTCACAGATGTGACAGTTACCCATGACTAGAGCGAGGAAGTGAATTTTTTTTTTTTGGCACCGATTGAAAAACTTCTTTATTACCAAGTATCAAAATATGCCTCATCTTTCTGTGCCACGTTTTGATGCCCAAAGGGTTAATCACATGATCAAGATCTAACAATGCTACCAGTGATTGGCTGTAACATCATGCACAGTTCTGTCATGCATGTCAGTGCTTTCAACTTAGAAACTTTGTTGCTATATTTAGCAACTGTTCAGACCCCTCCAGGAACTTTTATTACTTTCAAAAAAAGCAACTATCGACAAATCTTGCAACTTTGCAGGAGTTGGGAGAGTGATGTGAAAGCATGTGTTAATCTCCAACACCCTCTGCTTCCTAACAAGCAGCAGGTGCTGAGCCTTCCCCTATCCAAACACCCACTGACAAGTGATCCTCGCACTTCATTTATAGTTATGAAGACATTTACAGTGTACCCACGATATACTTACCTGTCACCTGTTTGCAGCTATTCTTTTGCACTGGTGATTGTTTGCAGTTTATTTTTTATGTGAGAAAACTGCTTGGATTAACACTGAAGAATAAAACTCAAGATTTATACTATAACGAAGTATGTAATTTTCTTTTTGTTTGAATCAGTGTTATAATATTGGTCTGGACAGAAGTGAGTCTATACAGTGAAAAGTATACATACTAACGTGTTTCTGGAGTGAAATGATGGGATGAGTTTAAGTTTCAGATGAAGTCATTGATGTTAAGTGAGGATCCTCTCCTCCTCCTGAAGCTGTCAGTGTAAGTGCTTTTATCAGAGTTTGGAGTTTAATTTAAAGAGTAAAATAATCCTCAGTGGATTATTTCTGTGAGCTCTTCAGGGATTACTGCTCTCTTTTAATAACTCTGAGGAGGAGACGAACACAAGGAGCAAAAGGTGTTAGTGAACTCAAGAAAGATGTGACATCATCACATTAGTTGGAATAACAAAGCTTCGAGTAAACTAAAACTTGAGGTAATCACAGGCTCAGGTAAACTATAGGTTCAGGACTTTTCAAAGACAGCAGGCTAACATGAAGCCCACTGCATACGCTCTGCACTCACAAGAATAGAGCACAAAACCTTTCTGATTGTCCCAAATCAAACACTGGTGCCTCACACTTACTGGAAATTACAATCACATTTTACAACCATTCACTGGTGTTCTTCTGTAACTCATTGATTACAACCATCAATCATCAACCTTGGTTTGATTCATGCCCGCCCCTTCCTCTATGTTGACAATATCGCGACCATTACGTGTGTGAAGTGTTCAGTGTTCCACACTCAATTTTTTGACCGCTTTGAGTGTGCCAGCTGTGAAATCAGTGTACACTGTGTTTTCCCTGAGTGCACGTGTGCAAAGTAGAATGTGTAAGTGCAGAAGAAAGTGCACAGTTTGGTAAACAGCACAGGTAAATTACAAATAAATCACTTCTATTCAGGTCACACTGAGCGTCAGTCTGTAGTGCTTTCTTCCTCCACTTCTCAGTGATTAATGTTTGATGAGAGGCTTATAAAGTCTTTATGTTGTAACTCTTCATTTCTTCATGGTTACATGTGTGTGTGAATGTGTGTGTGTGTGTGTGTGTGTGTGTGTGTAACAATAACAATGAATCAGTTCTTGATGAATGTCATTATAACAACCGTCTTCAGGATTCATTGTGTTATATTTTGTCGCTTGTCCATGCTGAGTGTTAGTGAGAGAGCTTGGTAATGCACACACACACACTCACACACACTCACACACAAACACACACACAGCAGCAGCAGCAGCAGTGGTAAATAAACAGCTCAGCAGCTCCCACACACCTCCACCTGAAGAGGAAAACAAAGAGCGCAGTGAGCTCAGAGATCCAGCTCTGAGCTCAGACGCGTAAACAAGATTTAATTTAATGAATCTGAAGCATCTTCCTCCTCCTCTTCCTTCTCTTCCTCCTCCTCCTTATCCCTCCTTCTCCTCTCAGAGTGTTTAGTGGTTTATATTAGTGGCTTATATTTTCCTGTGGAGCTGTTTACTCTCTAAGTTATGAGCCTTTAGCTGCTAACGACAGCCAAATGGCCGACACGGCTGCCGTCAAACTCTAAATGTGTAAATCGAAACTCTGCTCTGCTAGCTGCGATCAATACTTCGTCCTAAGGACAGGAAGACATTACTGCACAGCTCGGTGTGTAACTTCAGGGCTGTGTGTGTGTGTATGTGTATGTGACAGAGAAAGAGATAGCACAACATCCTGCCTGCTGGGAGGCTGCGGGATGCTGCAGGGATGAACACGATGGAGGTGTGAGAGGGAGAAATCACCATCATTATTCCAGCGTGGGGATCAATTATGGAGATGTGCTGTTTGTTTCAGACGGACCCAGAGTGAGAGGAGTAAAACACACACACACACACACTCATAAAACCACTCAAACAGACACAGAGAGCAGATATGTTACTGTGTGTATGAAAGACCGAAACTCTTCGTCCTCTGTCTCTCGCTCATGGTTTCATCCTTTCACCAGTTCTTATTGTAGGGTGTGTGTGGCCTGCAGAGGAAACAGAAACAGACTGTGGGACCTTAATGACCTGGACTGTGCAGCAGCGTGATGGGATCAGGTTATTATAAGGGCCCGAGCCCCATGACCACAGGGTCACCAAAGGCCACCCAGGAACATAAAGGATTATTTTCTCCACCACTTCAACCCTCAATAACAGCTTGAGATAAATTGGAACACACCTAGCCACAAAGTCACCGTGAAGACTCTGAAGAATGTATGACCCCAGTGGTTCCCCCCAAAAATGTTCTCCACAGCACCACCCATTGACTGAAAGCAGCAGCCACTTCCACCTACAGACCTGATTTTTTTTTGTGCACAACTATCATGCCAAGACCCACCAAAAAGTCTCTTGCGACCATGGTGAATGCCAAACAAGAAGTTCAGAAATTTCAGCCAAAAGTATGATTTAGACAGCTTATCGGGTGCACATTTAAATGTACGAGTCCAACAAATTTTATTTCAGATCATCGTCAAATCAGACATATGTATGCCAGACACATTGACGATGAAATGTTTTTAAAGGATTTTCTGTAATGCATGGGCATTTTCCCGTTTGCATGAATGCCCAGACCTTCACCAAAATATATAATGTTAATCCAGGCAGGAAGTTTGGAAATTTGACATCAAAGTTTGAGTTTTCTGCGTGCAGGGTACGTATTTGTATGGACTTGTCCTACATTTTTTTGTCGGATAATCTTCAAATTGGATATGTATGTTGGCCGACTAGGGTCAAACGGACAGCAACGGGCCAGTACGTCTTAGTTCAAGAAAACAGCTTCAAGTACAGAAACGATGCAGAATCACAAACTCCAAACGAGTTACAAAAAGAGGCCACCGTAGATATGTGTACGCTTGTCACATTGACTATGGAAACTTGTTAAAAGATTATTTTGTATCTTAATGGGCGTGACCAGGGAAAGCCACCAAAGTGGACAGTTCTTTTGGCCAAAATTTAAACCTTGTTAAATCTTATGCACAGTGTTAGATCTGGACCAAAATGCACGGTGGATGCACAATGGTAAGGTCCTGCTTATTTCCGCTTGCAGCTTAAATTTTCAGCTTCGTTTCTCATGGATGTGTTGAAGCATTTTCTTCACGCTGCTCTACAGAGATTCTCAGGCTCCAATCAGAGCTTGGATCAGCACATATGATCCTGAACCTCTGGATTAACTCTCTCTGCGGCCTGGAGGAGAAACTCTGAGATCAGAAGGAGAAAGAAACTGTAAACTGAATGTGCAGTGTTTGCTGACCCTGAGCCTCGCCTCTCAGTGCAGCTGGGGTCAGCTCTGTGAACCGTGAGATTCTGTCACTGCATCTGGAAATCGATTCACCAAAAACAGTCATGCAGGAGCTGCTGCTGCTGCTGCTGCTGCTGGGATCCATTTATAACCTCTGCTTGTCAACAATTCAGCCAAAGAAATGAATTTACCAAGCCATGGTGAGTGAGAAGCCTGAAGTGTGTGAGAGGAAAAAGGCAGGGATGTGGAGAGGCGTGACTCTGTGAAATGGTATTTCTTTGGTGCAGACTGTTTGCAGATTGAAATCTCTAAGAGCTGAGAGGACTGAGCAGGTTAGACTCTCAGAAACAAAAGCAGAAACTGTTCTGGTGTGGAGGACTAGCTGAGATCTCTGCCTCTTCACCTCCCAGCTCTGGACCGTTTCCTGATCAGCCGGCTCTCCGTCTTAAACTGCGGACATAAAGGAGGAAATGTTTCCTGTCCACCAGGGACGACTTCTCCTTTAGGCCTGAGCTCTGATAACTGCCCCGCTCCTCTCTGAGGTTATAACCACACAAAGCTGCCGTAGGATTAATGTGGAGATTAAAAAGCCTTCCACAAATCACCACTCATTCTTCCAGACACAGCTGCCTCCTCATGGTGTGAATCTCAGCATCTGTTTAGTCTCCGTCCTCTCAGGAGAAGAGTTATGGAGGCTGTGTGAATTATTAATGAGAGCTCTGGAAGCTCTTCAGGCTGTTTCCTCTGCATGCTGAAGTCCTGATTTTCAGCAGGTAAGAGCCTGAGTCTGACATTAAACAGAGTAAATATGAAGACTTAAAGTCAGCTCTTCATTCATCTTGTCAAATCTAAAACAGCAGCTTCACCAGAGGCTTTGAATCAAGCTCTGAGGAGTCTCTCCGTCCTCCAGCTCATCTACATGAAGACTGTTCATTTAAGATACTCAGACGTCAAACTAGTAGGGGTGTCGCCTAAAACCCCTTTCAAATGAAACACGCTGAGGGGGAATCCCCTTTAATGTTAACATGAATCATGTTTAGAAGACCATTTCTGCCAGTTTAAAAAACTTGGCTTCGGTGAGATTTTTTTTTTATCATCTAAATCAAAATTTTGAGATTAAAAGCCAAATGTAGTAAAATTGATGAGACTAAAAAGTCAAAAATTCTACAGTTTTCATCAAAAACTCTACCTTTATCCCCTCACAGTTTTGACTTATTTTATCACAAAACTGAGACTGAATTGTCTTACAATTTTGATTTTTTTTTTTTTTTTTTTAATCTCAAAATTTTGTCTTTATTTTATAATTTTGCTCCTTATCTCTCAATTTGGACCTAATCTGGGCAAAAAAAATCTAGCAACTAAGCAAAGTTTCAATTTTTTAACTTTTTTTTAGCTGGTGGAAATGGACTTCTACAATAATACCGCACTGCATGCTTAAATAAAGACAAAAAATGCTAAGAATGCCTCTAAATCTTGGTTAAAGTTGATCTTAGATTTTCAGGCATTTGAATTTCCAGCTGACACAAAGGTGCCAGATATGCAGACAGTACACCACCAAGAGGAAAAGAAGGATGCTACTGCATATCTGCAGTTTGTCTGTAAAAGCGCATTTCCACTTGAGCTTTTTCTGTCTGATAGCACAACGCAAGCAGTCAGAAATTCCAAGCTCAAAATCTTTACAGGTTGGTGCATTAGAATAAAGCCAGTGCTTTATTATATCAGTAGTCTGTAGAATAAGCTGAGAGAAAAAAACGGACATTTTGGGACGTGATTTTATGACCAAAAAGGAGGACATGTCCGGCAAAAAAGAACGTTTAGTCACCCTGATCATTGACATCCATCCAGCTGACCTTTAAGAGAGTTTATTTTATGGATCCTGGGACTCTGAGACAGGCTTCCTGTTGGCTTTAAGAGTGTTACCTGAACCTCTTTCTGCTTTAATCAGACCTCAGAGATGTTTTTATTCAGTTACACAACAGATAGTTTAACTCTCAGCTGTGAAAAGAATATTAAAGAGCAGAGCTGACAGAGCGAGTCTGATGGAGAGTGTTTCATTTAAGAGCCATGTGTCTTCTTAAACTGAATACTTCTGCCTTTACTTCATTAGCTCCAACAGTAAGTCACAAAAACCAGAAAAAGAAAAAGCCTCAGGTTTCACCTCAGTGTTCAACATCCAGTGGCCATAGACTGTTTATGGTAGTGGTCTGAGGATAAGCATGTAGTGTCACTAACCTACATTCAAATTTACAAAAAGTCCATAAATACTTAGTTCTGTTGGTTGAGCCTTGTGAACATTACCTGCTCAAACTGCAGTCATGTTCCTTAAGCTACACCTTACATTTAAAAAGAACAGGGTGTCCATAAAGTCTCTTTACAATTTAAAAATCTATTACAAAGACAGTTAGATGTCTTCACCAGATTCTTTTATTTTTTTTTTTGTTACCTCATTTAATACACCTTTATGTGGGCACCATGAGCTACACAAAGCACATCAAGATGATGCTCTATATTTTGCCATGTTCACTATAGCATTGCCTCATCCATGGTGGCAGTGGCATCAGAAATCGTTTGCTTTCCATAAATTTCTTGTGCCATGCCAAAATTCAAGGATGTGATGGTGGATCTCTTCCATACTTAGTTCTGTAGTTTCTCTGAGTCTGCACATCCGCTTTTGTCTCAATGTACCATGATACACATTGTGCCTTCTCTTAAAGAGTAGCCTTTTTTAGGGTTTCATTTAAGTACCTCTTTCACCAACAGGATACCTGAAACACACAACTCCAATGTGATTAAAAACTTTAATACACACTGATCACAATAGAACAAATCTAGTTCAGATATCTTATCAACTGCCTTTGTAACTAATTTTTTTAAATATTAAAGAGAGTTTTATGACACCCTGTATTTCTATCATAAACACACAAAGTTGAAGGATGCGTCCCCTCCACCTAAGGTCTTTGAACCAGAACTATGCACTAACCAAAGATTATCCCTGACACACATTCAGCTCTGAGCTCTCAGCATCACTCAAGTTTACAGGTTGTATTGTTGAGAGTGACCGAGCAGGTTAAAACTCAAAGGCATGAAGCCTCTCCGTCAAGTTTACAGGTTGTATTGTCTCTCCTTCTTATTGTTTCTGAGCCGGTTAAAAGGAGACATTGTGCTGAGAAGTCGTTAGCGATGCTAATTAGGCGAATCAGAAGGAGATGACGGTCGGCTTGGCTGCTGTGAAGCTGAATCTGTGATCTTTAGCCCACAGTGAGCCGAGGAGACGGAGATAATTTAAATGTTCAGAGACCGGAGGCTTCAGAAGCTGGTTTCATGTCATGTTCAGGGAGGCGAGAGGAGGAAATGTGATCTGTGTGTGTGTGTCTGGGTGTGTGTGGAGTCAGAGGGATACTGTACTCACCCTCTCTGAGTCAGACAGCCAATTATAAAAACCCAACGGCCAACTCTTACTTCCTCTCTCTCTCTCTTTCTCTCTCTCTCTCCATCCTCCCCCTGTGTCTCCCTCTGTAAATCTCTGCTTCATTAGTAAACCCCTGCTGAGGTAAAAATAGGAGAGGAAAGAAAAGAAGAGGACAGGAAAGGAAGAAAGAAGGTAAATAAATGAAAAAGTGGGAGTGAGTTAAAAGCAGAGGAGAGGTGAGGAGTTGAAGGGATATAAAAGGAGAGCGAGAGAGAAAGAGAGAAATGAAAGGAGGAAAAGAGGAGGAGGAGAGGAGAAAATAGAGACCGTAGCAGCTCTGGAGGAGGAGGAGGAGGAGGTGGGTGAAACGTGTGGAGGAGGACAGGAGGAGAAGGCAGATTAGCAGAGATTAGTTTTGTCTCTCTTCATGTCTAAATGGAAATTAAATTTTCACGATGTGCGACTGCATTACAACAATATTTCTCCCCCGTCCTCACATGAAGTGCTATTTCCACTTCTTCTCCTCCTCTGCTGCTTCTAACAGCTCCAGTTTAAGTCTGTTTGCTGTATGTGGAAATAAACGACCTGTTGTCTTCTTAAACCCTGAGCAGAAAACACAGAGTAAATATAAACACAGTAAGAGGCTAATATAAACAGAGTCACAGAGTTAATATAAACAGAGTTAGGGAGTCAAAATGTGAATATAAGAGTCACAGAGTGAATATAAGGAATCAGGGAGTGAATATAAACATAGTTGGACAGTCAATAAGTGAATATACAGTCAGTGAATATGATCAGAGTTAGAGAGTGATTTTGAAAGGAGAACGGAGTTGATAAACCCTCTTAACTTTAAATAACTGTTACTGTATATAAACTCTGTGTTGCTTTAATCTCCTGTTAGTGATCTCCAAGTGGCTTTCATTAACTCTTTGTAAGCAGAGTAACCCAACGTGAGTTGATGTGAAGGTGGATTTACTTATCAAGATTACTTTACTGGTCCACTTCAACCACTGGTCCAAGAAAATTACGTTTGAATAAAAAAGATAACATTTGTGATACTGTGAAGGAACTTAATACAAAGCATTTTCAATAGAGAAGTTCTTCCTCCCCCTCAAAGGGACCTCAGCAAGCAAATGTGCACACCACTATTGTGTATACAGTATCTATGTTTGCTATACTCAAGATTTTTAAGATTCAAGGTTCACTTTATTTGCTATTGCACATGTTCCACAGCAACAGAATTCAGTTTTCAGTTCCATCCCGTCCAAGAAACATTAAAAAAGGCAGAGACATAACATGGAGAGGACAGGAAGCAGGAGAACTGTTAGGTAGCCATCGTGCACAGTGCCCTGTTTCATTAGAGGGGAAAGAGTACAAGAGGAGGGAGCAGAGTGTCTTTGGGTTTCGATCAGGCATTTGAAATTCTAGGGGGTGTATGTGTTATGTGTTTCAGTGTGTTTGTAAATGTAAAACTTGGGACTTTTCCACTGCCCAGACTGATAAGTGTCTCTAGTCTCTGATGGTGACAAGGCCACAGCTGTTGTCATACTCTTACTTTAAAATCCTGTTTTGCTAATATGATGTAGAGAGGCATCATGTTCGTTCAATAAGCTATTTTCCAACATTGATGAATGGTCATTAAAGGCAACATGACGCACTTCTACCTCCTAGCAGCTTTGAAATGTGGTTATATAAAGTTTCTTGTTAACACCGTTAAGGTTTAACAGTTCTTTTCTGCATATGTCAGCATTGATTGCAGCTTTGGCAAAAGGTTAAATTGTTATCTGCTTCGTATCCCAGCCAACTCCAGCATTCTCTGTCTTTGACCAGAAACCGAAAGTTTGAAACATTTTGCCACTTTAATGAACAAGAAAAGGCCTATACTAGAGTCCCCGTTCAGTTCAGTTCAGGTGAGACTGAAGCAGAGCAAGAAACCTTTACTGAAGCAGTCAGTAACAGCCTGATATTACACTGATCACAGACAAACAATATACTATCTTATGAAAACGGTGTAATTTTGTGAATATTTTTAAAAGCATTATTTCAACTGGCCTGGCTGGACAGGTAAGGTGTGTGGTCAGCTGGCATTTTCAGATGTGCATCCAGCCATCATAATGTCAAGCTCTGCCTGAGTTAACTGTAAGTAAACTCTAAATAACCTTCGTAAAGTGTCAGTCAATGCTGAGTAACCTTGATAAACCTTGAGGAAATTCTGAGTAGCCTAAGTTAACTCTCAGTAAACCCTGCTTGACCTCAGTGAACTGTGAGTAAACTCTGAGTAGCTTGAGTTCACTGTGGTTGTTTTGAGCGTCTGTGTGAGGCTGGCTGGTTCAGGTTGGATGGTCTGACTTTCAGCCTGGATCTCTCCCACACAGCTCCAGTGAAATATTAAAATGAAGAATAAAACGCTTCACATGTTCTCTGCAGCTGTGGCGAGAGAGGAGCAGGTGGGCAGCTTAACACTGAATGAAAAAACAAAACAGCCTCATAATATCTTCATCATCATCATCAGTATCACTGATGCCCATCTGGACCACAACAGGCTGCTGATGCTATTATTCCTGCTCATGAAATCATTAACATGCAAAGGATTTATTTCAAATGTCTCAGATTTACTTGATGTGTAAGCGATATATTTCACATTTGTCTGACATATTTCACATGTGATGGGTTTACTTCATGTGTGTTTGTGATGTTTAAAGAGTATTGCTCAGTTTTCTGATTTCGTTTTAGTTAGTGCAGTGAATTGATTTTAAAGGACGAAGAAATAATTTGTTGATGGTAACTTAGTTCAGGTCTGAATATCTCCTATTTTCAAAGAGAGCATTCTGTGCGTGTGTGTGTGTGTGTCGAGGTTGTTTAACTTGATTAAGAGGTGTGTGTCCAGGCTGTATCACCTTGGACAGCTGTGTTGCTGGTAGCAATACAGTCATCTCACATCTGCGATACACACACATGCTCTCTCTTTCTCTCACACACACAGTGACACAAACACACACCTCTGACACACACTGACAACGACATATCAACATGCTCTGACTTGTGCACACATGCATATCCAACACCTGGTGGTGCCTTCAGCAAGCTCCTTCTGTCCTCACAGGTTTACCTCTCGTCTGAACATACAGAAAAGAGAATATTTTTAATTAGCTGAGTGTGTTTGTAAGAACCCTGCTCCTGAACACCAGAATTATCCCTGGAGGCACTAACAGGAGCTGCAGTGTGTTTGTGTGAGTGTGTGTGTGTGTGTAAGAGAGAGCGTGTGTTTCACCACTACTTGAGAACTTAAACTCAGATAGATGACACAGGAACACACTAATAGGCCCTCTGGGACTGCAGCTGTGTATGTGTATGTGTGAGTGTGTGTGTGTGTGTATGTGAGTGTGTGTGTTTTCTGCCTAATGAGCATCTCCCTGAACAACAGAACAGCATTTCTACTGTTCAGGCCGTTTGTGACAGTGAGCTGCTCGCTGTCGGACTAATGAATGGATTTACAGACGGAGCAGATATCGTCCGTCCTCACGACGAGGGAGAGGAGAGACACAGAAGAACGGGGAGATAAGCATGGGGCAGAGGAGGGGAGGAGAAACATGGAGGAAGGGAAAAGTCTGAGTTTGTTTTTCCTGCTGCTCCATGTGGAGGAGGAGGTGGAGATGGAGGAGCATCCAAGCAGCACACAGGTGATGGACTGTGATTCCTCATGTGAGAGTTTTGATATGTGACAGCAGCAGCAGCATCAGAGGAGTAATCTAAGGTGTGGAGTGTTTCCTGTGATGTGTGTGAAAGGGTTCCTGCTCCGAGTGTTTGATGACTCATTAAATGACAGGTGGACGACTCTCTGTGGCTGCTCCTGTGCAGCCGCTCTGTGAAAGCTGAATACTGCTGCACTTTTATCCAAATAATAAGAGCAGTGAGCCCAGAGGCTGCAGGCGCTCATTATTTCTGAGGAACAGAGCATTTATCACTGAGATTAACAACACACACAGACATTTGCATTTTAGAATTATATGTTTTTTTTGCTCCTATAAATCATTCTCAGCCGCAGATCGGGCATTTTAAAGCTGAAACTCCTTTTTAAAGTTCTACTTAAAGAAAGTCTCAGAACACAAGACAACGTGTTTCTGATCCAGACTGTGAAATATAGACGCAGAGACTTCAACCACCAGAATCTGAAAGAGGTCTGCAGAGAGGCTATGAAGCCTAGAAGTTTCAAAGCGGCTCATTTCTTTAGTTTCAACATTAACACTTTGACAAATGGACCAGAGGTAAAAACAAACACACCGAGGAAATTTTAATAAACTCAAATTAAAAATAATCAAATTATCATAGAATCTGCAGGTGACAGATTGGTTTGCACAGTGTTTCTACACTACAAAAAGCCAGCCGACAAATACAAGAAAAACATTTGTGGTATTTTACTAAAGCTGAGCAAAATGATCTGCCAACAGAACGAGTGATTTGGATTGTCAGGACAAGTAAAAAGATTTAATTTTAATGAACAATGAAGAAAAAAACACTCATTGAAGAAATAACTTAAAATCATCCTATTAATTCCAATAACAGGTGCATTTTTCTTGATACAAATACAAAATATGAGACATCTTTTCTCAGTATGTTGAAAAATATTCTGTTACACTTTCTATGAAGACCACATCTATCGTGCATTATGAGCGCATTCATAATGAATCATGATGCTCGTCATAATCAATGTGCCATTATCTTGATATAATGATACACTGGAAATATAGGCCACTTAAAATTAAACTTAAAAAATGAATACAAGATATTTTTACTTGTAATAAGCAAAAATATCTGCTAATGGAAAAGTGGAAATTTTCTTGGTTGGACGTCTAAAAATAACACTACATCTAAGCTTTACTAGATAAAGGATATCTTGAAAATATCGGGAGAACTTATTTTCTTAAACTTATCAAAGAGTGCAATGGATGCACATTTTGTTGGAAGGTAGTCAGTAGATACAGCACCACAAGAACGAAACAGCAGGTTGCTAGTTGTTGTTTGATTTGCACATGGCACAGTGGAGGTTTAATGTGTAGATCTGACGTCGTCGTATCCACTAAAAATGCCAACAGTGGAAGCGGCGTTTCAGAAAAATTACACTCTGGAGGCCGTTTTCAAAAGTTTGCGTTTTAGGTCAACTGAAACGCTGTTTGTGTGTAAACTTTAGGCTGAAACACAACAATACGTTTGCGTTTCACTTGAATACCTCTGTCGTGTGAATGGGGCCTGAGATTCCACTGCCTTCTCTGCAGAGTCAATGGAAGAGTTTACTCCATCCTCAAAAACCCCACCCACCCCCAACAGTTACTGTTTATACTCTTGTCCTTAACCTGGAGGAACTGAAGTGTGAGGTGCAGGACCTCAAGACTCAAAATCTCCTTCTTTCCCACTACCAGCAGACTCCTCCACAACTGATGGGAGTGAAACTACCAGACTACTTAAAGTTTTAGCACATATCATGAGCTTTACAGTAACAGAGCTAAAGCTCCAGCTAGTGGAGGGAGGCTGAACTACAGGTGGATGTTTGTTTTCACCTTTGTGTGTTTGTTGACAGTTATATAAAAGTTAGTCATAACAATTCTGTGTGTGAGAGAGAGAGAGAGAGAGAGACTATGTTTGTGCTTGAACAGCCTCCGTGGATTCTTGTGGCCTGTTTTGTGTTTCTCTTTGTTTATTCATGTGATTCTGCCGAAGTGTGTGTCCACAGTTTAGTATGTGAATTAGAGTGTGTGTGTGTATGTATTTGTGCGTGCTTTACAGACCGAATGAGTGTCTGGGAAGCTCTCCAAAACAGGACGTTCTCCCTCCAATCAACAGCTGTTTACCTCAGATAGCTGCCTCTAAATTTGGACCCCCAAAATACACACACACACACACACACACACACACACTGTCTGACGGTCTGTCAGTCACTTACTCCCCTGTCAGATTAGATTAGAGCAGAGCTCTTCTGTGAGTAACTGCAATAAATCTCCACGATTCAAACGCCAAATCTTTATTGCTATCAATTTTGTTTTCCCACGGATATGAACGTGTTAATGTGTATTTATTCTGCTCTCTCGGCCGCAGCAGCTCCACAGCTAACAGCTGACTGTCACTCACAAACAGATCAAGTAACATATCTATAAGGTTCAAATCTATCTAAGACACAGCCTGTCCCTCTGCTGATCGACAGACTGATCACAGGAGAGGAAGAGCTCTGAACATCTTCATATGAGTAGCATGAATATTATTTATTCCATTGGGATTGTACTATATTAGAATAAGCCCTTGAAGATCTTGGTATGGGCAGTGATGAGGAGGAGGAGTGACAGTCGGATTAATTTATTAGAGTTACAGAATTACTGACTTAAATTAAAGATAATCTTTAAATACTTCCTTATTCCTGTCTGACAGCTACTGCAAAATATGACAATTTCATTAGTTTCCTTAGCAGCGGAAAGAAAGGATTTCTGTCCAGAGAAAGTTTTTAATATTCTGCTAAAAGTTGTGTTATTCAGCTCATTTTGTGAATATTCATGAAAGGGACTTTCCCATAAACTTCCAGTGACATTGTTGCATGAAGAAAAAAAATTAAATGCAAATTCCACATATATTAAGTTTTTGGATTTTTACAACCAAAGCACTTAGCTGTGATGCAGATTGTTCAGGTGGTGTGTAGAGAGGCTTGAAGTATCAAATGTTACATCAGCACAGGTTTCTGTAGATTGATTGAATTGTTTTCTGTCTCAGATTGACCTGCTTATGTCTGTTTGACACAAACGCATGTGTGTGTGCGCCTCTATTATCAGTCCCTCAGCACTGACAGCAGAGGAGCTGGTGTTCTGCTCTGTCGTGTGACCCTGTTACCTGAGGACACCTGAGCATGTCTGTGGATGTTGAGGTCAAAGCAGCAGCTGAAAACATGAAGTAGTGTTATGATATATAAATAAAGTAGGATGGTAAGCTTTGTTTGGGTTTTTAGTGTCATGTTTGTGGGAGGAGGAGTCTCACACAGAGGGAGAAAACTTTTTTGCAGTATATATCCAGAGTTTGGAAGGACTCCTAACACCCTCCTGTCATCTAAAAACACAGGTTACACAGAAAACGTTTCTGATGCAGCTGTGTTTTGTTTTATTATTATTATTTTTCAGAAAGGTTTCCCCTTCAGACACAGCTTTGAAAGACAAGTGTCTAGAAAAAAAAAAGAGGAGGGTCCGGATATTCATTAACTAAAGACAGAAAATCAGGACAATCAATTTACTAAACTTGATATCAGGTTCCTGAAAAGAAGAGGACTTCCTGTCTGCCAGAGAGACTTTTTAAAATTGAACCTTGTTTTAACAGAGAAAAAAAAGAGACAGACAGAAAGAGAGAGAGGAGCATAGACTCCCCCAACAGATTTTATTTGTCTCATAGCAACAGACGGGAGCGAACGCTCTGCAGAGTGTTCAGAGGAAACAGGACAGAAGCACTTTGAAGAGAAGGTCATCTTCTCATTGGCTGCTGGGAACTGTGCATCTCTGTGTGTGTGTGTGTGTGTGTGTGTGTGTGTGTGTGTGTGTCAGTGTGCACTGTTGCAGCAATTATGGCTGGGATTCAGAATAATATGCTCCCATACCTGCACATATAACAGCTGTGAAGTCAGCGCTTAAAAGTGCACACAGGCACACAGATTCACTCACACACACCGCACACACACACACACACACACACACACACACACACACACACACACACACACACACACACACACAGTGCAGAGGGCAGAGAAACCATTATGTCAGTGTGAGCAGCGTTCATTCTGCCGGTTGGTGAATTGTTGTGTAAATGGTGAAACTCTGCAGAGATGATCTGGATGCTTTAAAGCAGTTTGTCTTTTTGAGTGTCTAAACCTGAAGTTGAGCTCTCAGGAGACTTCAGCCTGTTCATGAGCTCTGTGTCGCTGTAGTGCAGCAAAAGAGATGGTCCTGTTGTTTTAAGCATTTAGTTTGTCTCTCGGAGGAGACTGTAGGTTTATTTTGAGCTCTGTGTGGTCAGACAGAGAAGAGAGGTGTTGGTTCCATTCTGTGTGTCAGGATTTTGAAGGTGTGATGGGAGACATCCAGTCCCAGCCAGAGGCTCAGCTGTACTAAAGCCTGAGGCAACATACTGTGCTAACAGCAAGCATGTTGACATGCTATGCCAGCATTAACATTAGACCGCAGACCTGCAGCCAAGCTATGCTGATGCTCTCAGTTAAACAGCAGAAGATCTCCTGTCACTCCTTTTTCACTAAAATCACAAACACAAGCATTAACATGTAGAAACAGAAAATGACCCTCCATTGCAACACACCTCTATCTGTGTGTAAGTGTGTGAGTATGAGTGTGTAAGCTTTACTCCACAGATCATATTTTCATTTTTCCTTGAACTATGTTGATCATGTGGAATTATTCATCTTTATGGAAATCTTAATTTAATTCTTGTCCGTGTGTGTGTGTGTGTGTGTGTGTGTGTGTGTGTGTGTGTGTGTGGTGCTTTATTTACACACTGTAAGCCTCTGTGTGAGTGTGGGCAAGTGTGTGTGTAGTTAATGAATTCATTCACACAGAGGCACAGAAAAGCATAGCTGCTGCTTACAAAAAGTCCTTAGAAGTATAGCAGAGGAGGATGGTTTGGTGTGTGTGTGTGTGTGTGTGTGTGTGTGTGTGTGTGTGTGTGAAACAGATGAGAGGAGGAGAGGGCCGCAGGGAGAAACACGACTCTTTTTCAGCATCACTTCCTGCAACATTCAGCCTCCAGGCATCACTAGACGAGACCAGAATCACTGATCAGAGATCAGAGATACCAGAGAGAGCTGCTGTATTGTGCTTTGTGTGCTTTGTGTGCGTGTGTGTGTGTGTGTGTGTGTGTGTGTGTGTGTGTGTGTGTGTGTATTGTATATTTATAGAGAAGGACACACTGAGAGGTCTTTTAAAAACACTTAGCTTCATATTATATATTCATTGAATTGACCAGTTTTAATGTTTGGGTTCAGATCATTTTTATAATGCTGATTATATGATAGTATTATGTATTATTTTTACATATTATATCTTTTCACATAGTTCAGAGTTTTTCTTTTATCTACATGGTGCTGGGATGCTTTGAAGACAGAAACATGTGTAACAAACATTACTGGATTGATGGTTTGACCCATGTCTCATGTGTCAACATGGAGGTGCAGGACTTGTGACCTTCACTGCAGACAGTCAGCTGGGGGGGGGGGGGGGGGGGGGGGGGGGGGGGGGGGGGGGGGGGGGGGGGGGGGGGGGGGGGGGGGGGCTCTCAGTGTGTCTGTGGAGTTTTATTGCCAACTTCTCATAGAGCTTGTAGACCAGAACGAGACCAGAGGAAGATCCTCAGGAGGTATCCAGAGTCCTTGGTTCCTGTACGTTTCCATCAAACTGGGTCGATTTAATGTGTGTGTGTGTGTGTGTGTGTGTGTGTGTGCGATGTGTGAGTGTGTGTTTGCCTGTCTGTGTGGTTCAGTTCGTGGATGGGTTATTTTCTCCTTGCTCATTTTGAGCGACTTGTTGAAGGAAAAGAAAAACAGCCGTCGTCTCCTTTGGTAACCTTGAGCAAGGCACTCAACCAGCATCCCTAATGGAGTGTGTGTCCTTAGGAGGACACACACTCCATTAAGCGGAGTGAAAGTCAAAGAGTTTAGAACTGAAGAGGACGTCAGAGTCAGTCTGTGTTTGTGTGAATCAAGGACAACAGTTTTTACAGAGACGTATTAACATATTAATGTATTAACATATTTAATTTTTTGAAGCATTTAAAGGACAAACGCTGACCTAAGTTCAGGATCTCTGAGGAGGACATGAGAGTCTGTCTGTGATTGTCTTAGTCCGGGACAGAGGAAGAAGATCGGTAACAGTTAATTCGGTCGTGTTAACTAGTTTGTCCTGAGATGTTCAGACAGCCTAGAGGCTGAAAGGACTTTTTAAAAATTTAACTCAGAGGTCACAAACTCTGCTGTCAGCTTTGGTTTTCCTCCTTAAATCCCCAAACAGCTGCTTCTGAGCCTTCAAAATAAAACCTTATAAAGAACAGAACGTCCTCTAATGCCTCACTTAACTCACAGATTAAACTCAAAGTGACCCAAACCTGTCTGCACCGGCTCTGCTCTGAGGACAGCTGGCTGAGCAGGCACATTGGTGAACATTTGATCAGCGATAATCATTTCCCAGAATGCAGCTGAAAGCCATTTTTGTTTTCACCCACAAACTATTTCTGTCTACTTCAGTGAAACTTTCTTTGTCTTGTCCCTGGTCCTGTTACACCCCCATCCTGCAGTTTTCAGCGAGTGGAGTCTTGAATCAGACGCAGAGCAGCAGCCTCAGAGAGGCTAAATCTGGAAACCTTTGGAGGCTGGTGTAGAGTTTCCACCTTCTCTGTCTCACTGCAGAAACAAGTTGGTACTAAACAAAGCTCATAGACAACGATTGGACCAGTTTTCACTCCAGTCACAGTAATAGAAACAATAAAGTAACACTGTTAACACCCTGCTCTGCAGGAGAGGACACAGAGGAGAGGATCTGCTGCACTCACAGACAAAAAGCTCACCCAGGGTTTTATAAAAGCATCTCTCAGCACGAAATCAGCATAAAAAACAGGTCCAGACCACATGAAAACATAAAAACATGAAAATTTAAAGCATTAGAGTGACAGAGTAGGAACAGTCTAAGACAGAGAAAAACTGCAAAGACCCAAAGCTGAAAAATATCTACAGACCTAAGAGAGACTCCAGGGTCTTAAAACAGATTGCTACCAAGGCACAGGTTCAGTATGACAGTTAAACACAAACCATTAAAGATAATAAAAAGGATTAAAGATGAGATGAGATTAATCTGTTTAAGATGATATGAGATAAAATCCCAGTCCGTATAAACATGGATATAGCTTCTGTGCTGTCCCCTATTTGTTTCTAACTCCAAGTTTTGATGCCCATCATTAACCAGGAGTCATAGGAAAATCTGAGCTCATCCTTGCTTTGTTCGAGTTAGGATAAGGTAAAGATGCAGGTCTTTATCGTCCTCTGTAGGGATGGGTATCAAGAACCAGTTCCTGTAAAGAATAAATAAGAAATTATTCAATCCATCGACATTTGCTTTTTTTCTTAACAATTCCCTCATCAATGCTTTACATTATGCCAGAGCAGACTGACCTTTTGTCCACTATTCTACCCCAGCTAGCTTAGCAAATAAATGACAGTTTCCCAAGAAAACTCAGATTCAGGATTTTCTACTTGAAGTTTTACTTAAGAACCTGTGAAAATGGAAAATACATATAAATTTACATAAAACTCTCACAAGACATTTCTATCAAATACAGTCAACTTGTCGTACATCTCCTTCTGTACCAAAAATGATATAGAAAACATGGTGCGAGCTTGGCACTACCGTACATGGGAAATTGCATCGATATGCTAGCGGTTAGCATACATTGATATAACTTAAGTTTTGGAAAATAATTTCAACTTTCATCACAGAAACATATCACAATAACTTTTTGTGAACAATGCTGAAAACTCACAAATGTCAAAATACTAACTGGTAAAACTCATGGTTGACTTCAGCATAACTACGGCAAGCTCAAGGTTCCAAACACCTCAAGGCATTGCTAGGTGGCCCATTACAGTCAATTTAAAAACAACAACAATATATCTGCGTCACTTGATGTGAATTTTTTCTTATTTTTATACACTTACACCCAGAGATATCTGAATCCATTGACCAATTTTGTATTTATTTACTTGTAAACTTGAAAAGATGTTGTTGGCACAGAAAAGCCTACTTTTTGTACACAATAAATTCACAGGAAGAACTGAAAAGGAAACCAGTAAAGCATGAGATCAATAAGCAGAATCTTTAAGGGCATTGGTATCAATAAAAACTTATCAATACACATCCCTACTCCTCACTAACAGCTACAAGTTGCCCACCTGTCAGTCAATCAGCAATGCCCTTATGTGCATATAAAAACTCTTCAGTTTAATCACTCTTAAAGTAATGAGTGCCCACTGGGTGTGTGCTGATGGAGAAGTAAACCATTCAGATTAACACCGTGTTTTGAACGAGGTTGTTAACTCTTTTATTTCAGCTGTAAAATGGACTTTTTGAGTAGATGTGTACATGATGTCTGCTGTTTCTGCAGACAGCCTCCATTGGACACTCCAGGAACTGCAGAGCTTTACAATCGTAAATACCTGTGATTGTTTGCTGACCTATAAACTCTGGTTCCTAGGGGAGGAACACTTTGGGGTCCCATTATTCTGGACTTGGTGTTTACCTGCTTCTGATCTGACCTTCACCAGCAGGCTGAGATCAGCTCAGGGTTTCTGACTGTCATCTATCTCAAGGTCTTTTTACCTCGTTGTCCTCATCACCCTTGTTGTTTTGTCTCATCATCTCGTTGTTGTCGCGTCTCCTTGTTGTCTCGTCTTGTCTCATCACACTGTCTCATCTTGTCGTCTGTTTCTGTGGTGTCGTCAGCAGTTTGTTGGTTCCTCTGCTCAGAGTCTGTTATCAAAAATGAATCCGTTCAGATTAACTCTCAGAAATAATTCATGAAACCTTCAACTGCTTAAAAATAGGATCACTTTAACCCTCAGACTCAGCCCTAAGTGTGTGTGTATTTAAGTGTGCACACAATTACAGATGCGTACAAATGTGATTTTGCATAAGGAGTATGTTTGTGTGTGTAGCAGGACAGGTGATTCTTCCCTGTTCCAGACAGTGGCACACTCTGACAGATGGGGTTCCACTGTGGTGTGTGTGTGTGTGTGTGTGTGTGACACACACACACACATCGTACTTGTGTAAAGAGAGATGGTGGTAGACACCACCCTACGACCAAATCTGACTTTATAACGAAGTAAGTAGTGGGTCGTCTTGGGGGTGTGTGACAGTGGAGGACACACACACAGACACACTCACACTTTCTCTCATACATACTCACTCTCTCTCACATTTCACATACACACACACGCGCGGAGAGAGAGAGAGAGATAGAGTGAGTGTGTATGTGTGTGTATGTGTGTGTGATGAAGAGTGACCATGGATCCATTGTACAGAATCCTCCATGTGGAAAACCTCTCCCTCTGCCTGCCTCCCAACATCCATCTAAAATAGGGAGTGTGTGTGGGTGTTGTGTGTAAGTGTGTGTGTATGTTTGTGTGTGTGTGTATGAGTGTGACCTGAGGCTACAGGGTGAGCGATGGCTTCCAGCCTGTGTGAAGCAAACTGACTTGGGAGATGCAGCTCTTTCATGCTGATACACACACACACTCACACACACACACACACTCACACACACACACACACACACACACACGCACAGCACTGTGAGCAGAGTGTGTATGTGTGTGAGTTGGTTGTTTCATGAATCAGTCAAGTTCAAATCCTGAGAACTATTTCTCTGACTCCATCACAGTCTGCAGCTGTGCTGTGCTAAAATGCAGACTCTGTTTGTGTGTGTGTGTGTGTTAAAACGGACTCTGTGGATGTTTTTACCTCCTGATGCTGAAACAGAGTTCATCTTTGGTCAGGTTGAATCCTGATGTTGTTTACTCTAAATGTGCTCCACTCAGCAGGAACACGATAAACCACAAAGCTACGTGTTGACAGATGCTCCACTGAGGCTGTGTATTTGTGTGTGTGTGTGAGAGAGAGGTGTGTGTATTTCTGTATTCGTATGTGTTACTTTATGGAGTATAAACAGGAAAATACACACAAGCTCGCTGCACCTCACAGGCGGGTTTGGAGGATTTCATCAGCTCAGAACAACGGTTGCATCTGAATCCCCCAGATTTGCTCCTTGTTAAAGTTGACCTGACGGACCAGTGTCACCTGAAATACTTTACCTTTATATAGGATCAGTTTTCTGTGGATGTCCAGGCTGTATAGATGCTTGATCCTGATTGGTCCAAACCTCTTGATGACAGTTACTGACCATCACTGACACAAGCAGCTCCCAGACAAACCTCTCACTGGTCAGATCAATCCACAGACAAGTTCAGAGAGTTTAACTTCAGACAGATGACCACACAGACTGTAAGGGGAGCTGACACTGGTAGCTTCTTTTAGATTCATATTTTTCATGTTTATCATCCTTATAAATCACCTGCTGCATGCAAAGGGTTTAGGTATTAAACCCCAGAGAAGAGGAGGAGCTCACCCAATGAAGGTGAACACCACCTGCTGCACACAGAAACAGCAGATCCTCACAGCAGTCAGAACGGAAACAGATGACCTTTTCTGAGGATGTTGTGTTGTGGACTTAAAAGAAGAAGAAGTAGAAGGAAAAGTTTACGGTTTAATTATCATCTTCAAGTTTATCTTATCCACATTAGTATGCAGACTTCTCTTTGATTCAGCTGCTCACTCGTTTCCCTAAATCCCCAAGCAGGAGGTCCTCCTCGGGTTTGTGACGGTCTGACACAGATACTTAGTCCTCTGAGCATCAGAGTTTACTTATATAACAGAGGCAGAAACAGAAGAACACAGATTTCTGCTCCCTGTAAAATGGGATTGTGCACATTTGTTATTCTAGCGTATTATTCTATATCAATATGACAAAAGATTACTGAAGTTGTTGTGCAAACACTTAGTTATAAACTGGCATCATCTCAACTACTAAATATATTTTAACTTTAAAATGTATGTCCAAATGGATCAGTAATGCACATGAACTTGACAATCACCTTAGCCCCTCCCAGCTGTTAAGTAGAGCTACAGCTTTCGAGTTATACCCAGAATGCCTTTGTGAATTGTAACCCATCAGTTGCGATGGCACAGGCTCAAAACTGAGTTGAAACTGAGATTGAGGTGAAATGGATTTTTTTTATTCCAAACAACTACCTGAAGAAGTTAAGTCAACTAACAAGTCTAAATCAACCAAACTGAGACAAGGGTTGACACAAGACATTCATTTAATCAAGATAACTTCTGTTGGTGTTAAAACAACATAAATTATTTTTGACCCAATAGAAAAATTTGGATGGAGGGAGGGAGGAATAGATAGGGGTGGGGGAGAGTGTAAAGAGAAGATTGTGCATTCACTCCTGCAGTAAACCTCTCAGAGTTCATATTAGAGGCTCTGCACATTAATAATAATCAACACAACAAAAACACCAAGAAAAAAAAAACCTCAGATTCATGCCACACATGTGAAGATACTTGTGCAAGAAGGAGAAGCTGCACACACACACACACATTTAAAGTGGTGGAAGTGCACAGCATCAATGTGATCAGTTCTGTGGAGTGGGGTTTCTCTCTCTGAGTTCAAGCCACATGCTTTTTAAACAGAAACTCTGAAACATCCACTTGTCGCACCACTGGAATCAGCAGCTCCAACAAGAAGCAAATGCACTACAGGAGTATCAGAAAGTATCCAGACACCTGTATCTGAATGAAGTAGCAAAATTGTAAGACTCAGGTTTGTTCTCTCTCTGAATTTTCTTGTTTCTACCACTTAGGTAGAAATAGGAACAGTTTGTCATAAGATAAATCTCATGTGACTTGATTCTTAAAGTTGCAGTACATCAAAATTTTATTTAAAAAATCAACTAAACCAAAAAAGTATGTTTAGTACCTCCAGTGATCTAAAGCTTGCAGTTCCTATGATTCGACATGAGTGCTGAGCCTGTGGTCAGTGACAACATGTGCCATGAACTTCCCCCAATGTGCACTCCCACATGTGGACGTGCGACTCTGCCTATGAAGGGCGTACACACAAAAAAATGAATACAAATGAAATGCAGATGCAAAAAAATCTCAAATTCAGCTCCTGTACTAAACTTTCTGCCCCTGTCTCATACTTTCCAAACTTCACTAATGAGAGCATCAGCTGGTCCCACAGACTGTCACACATTTTCAACTGGTCTCTGAGATTGTCACAAGTTATTGACTGTTTCTTCCAGATGGTTGCTGCAGGTCTTCACATTTAGAGACAGACTAACCCTGAGAAGACTGAAAGTATTTTCAGCCTGATGTGGTCTCAGAGTTTTTGAATAGGTGATTCTATTGGGGTGTGTTTTTGTGTCCTCCTTAGATAAGTGAACAGATTTTAAAACAAAGAGAAGAGAACAAACGGATTAAACTCTTTGAGATTATTTCCCCACATATTCAGAGACCCTCACTTTCACTCCAGTCTTTCTGTTTCTGAATCCACAGAGAGATGAGTTACTGGCACCCGCACAGAGACTGTTCTCAATGAAAAATCCTGTTAGAGGATCAGAGCAGAGACCATATCGCTTCTGTTTACTCATCATATTAAATGAGAGCAGACAGAGAATTCAGCCTCTGCACCTGTAGGTCTGCAGATATCACCTTTGGGCCTTGATGGGAATAACGACATTATTTATATCAGTATTGTTTTTCAGTATGTGGTAATCTAATTAGTTATTATTTCAAATGCTACAACACTGTAACTATTACCAATTGTGAAATGTGACACCACACTGATGTGAAACAGCTGTTATCTGACTTGGCTACCTCAGACAAGCAAAGAGTGGGAGCCCAAGGCAAAATGTATTTGTTTTTTGTTTTTTTCTTGATTGATCTCTGGTGAGGAGGGAGGGGCAACAGACACATAAGTAATGACAATTGGCCAAAGGTAGAATACAATTTCATGCTTAACCAATCAGAGCCAGAGTTCAGGAAGGTAGGTGTTGTTTTTACAAACCTCAACACACCACAAATAGCTACACAAAAGAACTAGATGCAACAATGTCGAGTTTGGAATAGTCTGTGGTACACACACACACACACACACACACACACACACACACACACACACACACACACACACACACACACACACACACATATGCACACACACACACACACAGTCCCATCAGTCTCCTTCATGGACTCTTCTCTCATATTTTATTGATGTTCTTCATTAACTGAACACAAACATTTAATTTCTGCATATTTCACGTTTTATTACACCCCTCTGCTCTCTCCCTATCCCTCTCTTCTTTCTTTCTTTCTCTTTCTTTCCTTCTCTCTCCTCCCAGAGGACGTTTTGTTTATGCTCTAAGAAGTCCCTTTTATTTTTATGTTTACTCATAATTACAGGTTTGCTAAACCACTGAATTGAAATGTAAAAAGCAGGAAGCAGAAACATGTGGATGTAGTGAATGACAGTGATTTGATGTTATCAGTTACATTGTTGCTCCTGTCTGCTGTGACACACCAGGTGTCAGGACTGGACAGGTGAAGCTCAGGAACTGCTGATCATCTTTCTGCTCCTGGATCAAACGTTCAGTGTCAGGTTTTAAAGTTCCTAACTCTCTGGTTGTATCGTACCGTGGAGGTTCAAAGTCAAATGACATGTGTTTTAGAGTTTGTATGATTGGCTGTGAGTCCTGTTCTGCTCTCAGCTCTGCGTCAGACCTCTCTAGTGTCTGTGGGTGAAGATTTCCCTGTGTTTAAACTTTCTCACCTGTCACCTGTATGAAAGAAGCGTCCTTCAGTCTTTTCTGCAGCAGAGGCAGACTGATGCTCTTTCTGATGTGACGATAACTTTAAAAAGTCGTGATCTGATCTGGATGTCCTCGGTCTGACCTGCTGGACGGCTTTGAGAGAAAGTTTCTAGTATTTGTCAATTCAATAACTCAGCTCTGTTCTCTCTAAGGTGGACAGTAAGTCTACCCGTCCTTGGTCAGCTCACTTGGGATTTAACCTGCCTCCGCTCAAACACCCAGTCCTCTGAACCGTTCCTTCAAACTCTTCATTCATTGAAGTCATCGGCGCGGAAACGTCCGGATGGAATTCTGCAGAAGAAAAGAAGAAATGAATCATCGAAGCATCTCTTTCTCTCAATCAGGAGAAATCCCTCATTCACAGAAAGCCTCTGTGTGTGTGTGTGTGTGTGCGGGTGTGTGTGTGTGTGTGTGTGTGTGTGTGTGTGTGTGTGTGTGTAAATATGTAAATGGACGTTGCCTAACCAACCAGAACTAGGCCGTCTCCTCCTCTGTGAGCACCTGAATAGAAGCTGAAGAAAGAGGCCAGAGGTGAAAGCTTCCAGAAATATCTCTCCGCAGCAGACGAGCTGCAGATTAAAGTCTGAACCACGTCCAAAACCAGAACGGGGAACCGAGGAGGCGGAACGCATCAGTCCTCCTCAAGTTACTAACGTTTAAACCAGAGGAAAGCATGTTAGGAAGGCGTGACAGAATATCTTATAAGACAAATAGAGTTTAAGGGTCATTACTGACCTGAAGGGCTGCAGGTGGGTCCAGCTTTGAGTCCATCACTCTTTAACTCAGCACCTGCAGACTGACAACACACCACCCGTGAGCCTGCTGAGGTTAGAGAGGGAGAGAGGAGGAGGGAGGGAGAGGAAAACAAAAAACTGAGGGCAGAACAAGTGAAGGACAGAGAGAGAGGGAGAGAAAGGGCCAGGAGTGTCAGAGGTGTTAATCAGAGGCTGCAGGTCAGAAGACACTCAGAGTGCGTGTGTGTGAGTGTGTGTGTGTGTGTCTGACAGTATCTCAGGGCTACATCAGAGGCCATTAGTCTCTGCAGCAGGAACACACTTACTGACAGGTCAGTAGCACTGCCTGCAGAGAGGCTGTCTGTGTGTGTGTGTGTGTGTGTGTGTGTGTGTGTGTGTGTGTGTGTGTGTGTGTGTGTAGGTGCTGCTGGTGTTGACCCATCCTCTCTCATGTGTCTATCTCACCTCCAGATGAACTTTGATGAGCTTGCACACACACACAAACACACACATGCAACAAACACACTGCCGTATACACACATCAAACATTTATGATTTCCTCCATCTGGACAGAAATATCTGCTTTAGAGGAGCTGTGTGGACTTTCTGGAAAATCTAGTGTTAGAGATACCGATAAAGACTCTGCCCCCCTTGAATATTTGGTCCCCACTATTGTGAGGACATGACTCTCAATAAGGTGTGTATTTGTTTTGAAAACTGAATGGGGAGTAGAACTTCTTTCTCATTTTGTTCAAGACAACTTTTTAACAGGAACAACGGAACAAGGTAATTTATTCATCAAAAGTTATGTAATGCAGCTGCTTGCAAACGTTGTTACCTCAGTTTGTAGTTTAGTAGCCAGCTACATATCGAGCTACTCACTGCCCAGTTCTCTGAGACATATCAGTGACATGTAACATTGGTGAATCCTGATTATGTCCTACCAGTGCTCATCTACCAACTCCAACCTCAACAAGCAGAGCAAAAATAACCCGACTCTTTAAACCTGCCTGTGTATGTTTTAACCTTAAGCCCATGCTCTATCACTCTCTCGTTAAGCTTTCTTCTGCTCTTCTATTCTTCATTGTAAATCCTGCAAGAAATATTGGTTCCTTAACTTACCTTGCACCAAAAGCTTGATCATGTGTCATTTGAATACTCTCTGCAGAGACTTTACTTTGCACATGGGAGTGTTTTTAACCATGAAAAAGGGCGTCTCTAACTTCTCAATCAACACAAAGAACATGTATATGTAATGTATGAATCAGCTGTCAGCTTGCGTTGTTTTATATACACAATATATTTCACAGAGATTGGCAGAAGAAGATTGAAAGTTGGATACATTTTTTGTGTCTTATCTAATTCAACTATCTAGATATTAATCTGTGAATCTCTATTTGCCTGTCTGCAAATTCACTGTGCTCAAATCATCCAATTATTCTTCTCCACGGACTGATTTTCCACGCTGCACTCCCCTCTGACATGAAACTTGTGAACATGGACTCAGACCTGGTGTGGGATTTGAATGTACCTAACGCTCGTAAACCCATTTTTCAGTCATGTAATTATTAAATAAACGAGGGTCGAGGTGTCTCAGCACAGTTTTCGCTTCCCTTCTTTTCTGTCCTCGCTCTTGTAATGTCTCTGTCTCCGCTGATATTTCTTTGATTGACTTCAAACCAGCTTCACTTCCTTTTCTCTTCTTCATCATCTTCCTTTACTCCTCTTCCTCCCTCCTTGTTTCCTCTCTTTTCCTTCCTCCTACTGCACTTTGTTTTGTTGTGAGCATCAACAAAATGGGTGTTTGTGTGTGTGTGTGTCTTCTCCCTACTCTCTCTTTGATGCAGTAGTAAGTTGACACACCCAAACACACACACACACGTAAACACACACACACACACATACACACACACTGTGGGAATATAGAAGCTTGTTCATATCAGCTGCAACATCAGTCATCCGTCAGCAGGACTCTTATCCGAACATCTCTGTCCGTCTCTCTCTCCCTCCGCCTGTCTGTCACTGTGTCTCTGGGCCTCCTCCTCCTCTCTCTATCTTTCTCTCACTCTGTCACACACACACACACACACACACACACACACACACACACCAGCACACGCTCGCTCACAGCAGCAGCTCGTCTTTATCTCCTCATCGTTCCTCTCTGGTAGAGCCGCAGAATAAATCATCTGCAGCAAAAGCTAAGATGGAGAGGCGCAGATAGGGGGATGGAGGGGGCGAAGAGGGGCATGATGGGATATGATCTGACAAATATATACTGTGCATCCTCCTTTCCTTACTGCAGAGAGAAAGTATGTCTTTCTCTCTCTCTCTTTTACCTCTCCTCTCTACCTCCCTGGAGTGTCTCTTTCTACCTTCTTCTAGTTTTACATTTCACTGTTGTTAGACGAGCATCGGACACCACCGGAAGCTAGACTTTTTGTAGCCGAAATTTGAAAAACACACACGAACACACACAAACTGTGAGTGTTTGAACCGGTACTCGTCCTTAGCATCTTTCTATTTTAATTTTTGAACTTTCTTCATATTGACTTCAGTTTAATCCAAAGTGTGTGTGCAGATCATGAAGGTGCATTTTTTTGTCTCACCTCTTTTTCTTATTTTGCATTTTGAAACTTTACTTACAACCTCGTTAAGATCCAACGGTGTAAAATGTAAGTTTGAACAACTTTTCAACTGGTCTTAAGGTTTTGATCAGGAGTGTATGATATGCACCTAAACATTACATGTGCATATATAAAGCAAGCACCTGCATAACATGTTTGAACCTGCAGATTCCATGTATGCAGGTATTTTAGTGTCTGTAAATCTCTGGCTTCTGATGTTCGTCCGTCTTTTGCTGTGTGCGTCGCTGATATTGTGTTCCCCTCTTCATCACTGTGCCTCTAAACTAAAAAATCAAATTGGGAGTTAATGAGGTGCTGATTGTATTATTTCACAGCCGGCTGCGCGGTGCACTGAGTGATAATGCGTGCCGACCCGTTAATACAACAAATTGGAGCTTTGGCTGCAGCTCTAACCTCTCAGACAAGAGGGGGTTCAATGTTTGGATCAAGGACACTTTGATGAGACGCTCTGAGACTCACTCAGGCCCTCTGATGTTTGATATACAGCATCAAAAACATCCAACTAAACATAGTGAGTTCAGATTTACTTGTAACTGTGAGTGAAAGATGCATCAGATTCGACCGTGAGGTGACAGCAATAGATCAGTGAGGAGTCGGTCTTTCAATCTATTGAACACACAGGGGATGGGTCCTGGATCAGTGGTTCATCTTATTTGATGTACTTTAATTGTTTTTATATTTTCTACACAGATAATAAGCATAATCTTTACCTGAACATGTGAAATCTCTCTATCCTCTCCTTAAAGTGACTGTAAATCTGCCAAGATAGAAACAGCAGCACCTCTACACTGACAAACACAGCTGTGTGTCATGTAAAGCTCTATGAACACCCCCCCCCCCCCCCCTGAACCCCCCCCCCCCACACACACACACACACACACACACCCTCATACACTCACATACACAGAAAGGTGAGGTTTAAAAAATGGAGGCCAGGATAGAACAAGCCTACTGTTTCTGTTTGAAAATGTCACCAATCCATCAATCTGAGAGGTAAAGGCCAATCACATTGTGTGTGTGTGTGTGTGTGTGTGTGTGTGTGTGTGTGTGTGTGTGTGTGTGAACGCGCCTCAGCTCTTATAGGAGGAGATGCTGATTTAGGGACGAACACACATACACACAAACGCTGCAGTGTGGCGTATTTTAACGAGCCTCTGGACGTTATCTATAATTCATCTTCAACAGGTTCAGTCATATTGCTTTGTGTGTGTGTGTGTGTGTGTGTGTGTGTGTGTGTGTGTGTGTAAGAGGAAAAAAAGGAAGAAAAAGGGAACAAAAAGAGATTGGATCTGATTAAAAAATATGATGCGATGTGAACATTAAGCAACATCCAATCAGCTCTCAGCTCCTTAGACAATGGGTTTTCTCCTTCTCCTCCTCTTTGTCTGATCAATCAAAATGTTTATGTCAATACTAACCTGATCATGACTCATGCGCTCTCTCTCGCTCTCTCTCTCTCTCTCTCTCTCTCTCTCTCTCTCTCTCTCTCCCTCTCTCTCTCTACAGGTGCTCCACTCTTCATTATGACTCTGATCTTCCTCCGACCTCAATTGTCATCACCTTCCACAACGAGGCCAGATCCACCCTGCTTCGCACCATCAAGAGGTCTCTCACATACACACACACACACACACATTTACCCCTCCTTACCTGAGTTTGATGGTGGTCACCTGTTTAGGAAGGTCTTGGATATCACACAGGGCTCTGTTTCTTTTTTTTTTTTTTTTTCTTTTTTTATTGGCACACCTAAAGAGAGGTTTAAACAGACCTGCTCCAAAGGTGTGATCCTTCAGGTAAAACAAGAAGCTCTTCAGTCAATCAAAGTCTAGTTCACCTTAACAATTTTCTGTTTACATTAAATAAAAGCACTTCCAGCTGTTCTTTGTGTTCTCAGATGAGAGTGATGTTTTATCAAGGTAAACATTGTCAAAGTGACTGTCAAAGTGACTGTCGGCCTCTCTCACACACACACACACACACACACACACACACACACACACAAACACACACACAAACACACACACAGCCAAAGGGAGCAGAGGGGCTCAGGGAGACAGATTGCCTTTTAATTGGTTGAAAACTGCAGAGCTTCAAGAAGAGCTGAAGGGGAGGACACACACACACACACACACACATATATACACACACGTACACGTACACAAACAAACACAAGCAAACACACAGCAATACACAGTGTCCTCTGATGGTGAGGAGACGAAGTGGGTCCCTACTGACTGACTGTTATAATGAGCTGAACTCAGGCCAAACACTGAGCTGTGTGTGTGTGTGTGTGTGTGTGTGTGTGTGTGGGCATTGAAACCTGCTGATATCATCAAATTGAAAGACAGAACAATGGTTTAGAGATTAAGGGTCAGAAGAGGTAAAGTGAGAAAAAGAGAGAGAAAGTGTGTGCGTGTGTGTGTGTGTGTGTGTGTGTGTATTTATGGGTCGTCACAGGAACAGGATGTGGTTGATCTGCCTGTTATTTGTAGTTTTACCCACCTGTCAAACGAGAGTCCATGGACTTTGACGTTAGTCGACGTGGACAACCAGGAAAGTTTTATTTTCGTAGGAGACGTTTCAAATACGTCAGTCCGAGTTGTTATCTCAGTCAAAATCGCTCCTTTCTGTTTGTTTGACTTAGATAAACTTCGCAGACCCACCTCCGCACCTTGTTTTCCTATTTCACTATTCAAAATCAGACATCAGACTTTGCTGTGAGATGCTGAGAACAATGAGTGCTCATTCAGAGCCACGGTCACATTATAAAAGCTATTATCAGGCTATTTGAGCATTTTGGGACTCAAATAAGTTTGATTTCTGAGACAATGATGAGCACACTGAAAGCTTTTCATCTCCTGATCAAAGAGTTTCTTTCTGATGCGAGACAAGCCAAGCCCGTCGATATGTAATCACGCTCTGATCCCCGAATCGATCCTCACTCGTCTGTCAGCGCCGAGTCAGAGATAAGGAGGAGAGAGATGGAAAACAGACACTGATGTTTGAATGGCTTCAGTTTGTTTCATCTGGTTCTGTGAGTGTGTGCGTGTGTGTGGGTGTGTGCGTGTGAGGGTCCTTTATTGCAGAGGAGCTCCATGGGAGAAGGGAGAGAGGTCCGTAGATCAGCACCAGCTCAGCACTTTCTGACTCAGTGAGTCGAAGAGTCTGGATCTCTTCCTGCTCAGCACTTCACTCAGGATTTATTAAGAGGAGCTCATTAGACGCAGATTAAGGCTCTGCTTCGCTTTCTCCGATTCTTATAAAGTCCCTCTCCTCCTCTCCTCACTTAACACTGATTGTTAACTTTGATTGTTAACTCTGATAGGGAACATAAATAGTGCACTCTAATTGTGAACTCTGATGATGAACACAGTGAGTGGACAGTGGTCGTTAACTCTGATAGTGAACTCAGAAAATTAACTCTGACAGTGAACATTCATAATCAAAATTTGAAGTGAACTCTGGAAGTGAACATGATACTCTGATAGTCACTGGTAGTGAACTCAGAAGGATAATGCTGATTGTGAACATTCATAGGGAACATTGACAGTGAGCTCTGATAGTGAGCATGTATAGTGAACTCTGATTGTGAATGTTACTAGTGGTCTCCAATAGTAAACTCTGACAGTGAGCATGAATAGTTAACTCTTAAAGTATCAACTGTTTGTGAACATTCCTAGTGAACTTTGTAGGGAATATTGACAGTGAACTTTTACAGTGAACAATCACATTGATCTCTGATAGAGATCACCAATAGTGATCCCTGATTAAACTCTGATAGTAAATGTGAGAAGAGGACAATAGTGAAATCTGACAGTAAGCATGGATATGGTACTGTAGTCACTGCAAGTTTACTCTTACAGTGAACTCTGATAGTGAACATAAACAACATACTCTGAAAGTGAATATTAATAGTGATCTCCGATAGTAATCTCTAGGGATGCATTGAATACTTGGCCATCGAATATTTTCATCCGAAAATAGCTCAAAAGCACATATTGGATTTTCAGCTGAAGGACTTTCTACCTTTAACTGTGGTAGTGAACATGAATAGTGAATAGTGATCGTGAACACTGGCAGTTAATTTGAATTGTGAACATTAACTGTGAACTGACAGTAAACATGACTTGTGAAAATTAAGTGAACACTGATAGTTAATTTTGATAGTGAACACTGTGAACATGAGTAGTGAATAGTGATAGTGAATAGTGATAGTGAACACTGGTAATAAGCATGAATAGATGATAATAAGTGTGAACTATGACAATGAACGCTGATGTTTAAATATGGGAGGAGCTGGTCTTCAGTGGTGTCTTCAGCCCCCAGTGGTACGGCTGAGGATGGAGCATTTTAGACTGTAGATCAGCGTTGATGAGACAGTCTTTACAGGCTGCAGATATACGGCTCGATGCATCACTGCTGCTTAGACAGAAGGGAGCGTATTGAGTGGCTGAATCAGGATTTCTGTCCAGGAACAGTTTCTGAGGATCTGCTAGGAAAGGCTTTCTGTCAGAGACAGGAAGATTTAAGATGCAATGAAAATGTTGGTGCAATGAATCATTTTAAAGAAAGCTAGTCTGAGTTTTTTAAAAGGTGAAGTCTGCTGCAGGTTTTTAAAGATATCATTATACCAGAGCTGCTTTAAGGAGAGCCAAAGACATCGGGTGGGTCAGACGTCCTGACAGAGGTCTCATCCTGAGAGAGGGATGGAGGGATGAGGATGGATGGAGAGAGAGGCAGAGGGACAGAGTGATGAATTACTCCAGTGAGGTAGAAGATGGAGGAGCTGGCTGTCAGATAACCAATCAGGCAGAGGAGGAGCTGAGGAAGGATAGAAAGCTCAGCGAGCGTTAAACAGGAACAGAACTGCATCCAGAGCTCAAACCTGAATCTTAATCTCACTCCTCACCTGTGAGAAGCAAAAACAACCAACAGCTACAAAAAATCTACTCATGAAAGACATAAAACACAGAGTGAGTGACGGAGGAGCTGTTTGTTTAAAACCAACAGAGCAGAAGATCTCTGAAATCTAAAGGCATCGTCTCTCAGGTGTGGATAATACCATGGATACAGACCAGAGGAGATACACACAACCTGAGAACAGACAGGAAGAGAGCTGCAGAGAGAGAGAGATGTAAAACTTGAGCTCCTTGTTCAGTTCGCTCATTGACTTAAAACATTTACATAACAGTTTTGGAGTTTTGTTCATGGTGAATGGCAAATTGTGACATGATATAGGTAAAAATTTGAGATATTAAAGTCAAATTTTTGAGATAAAAAGTTCAAATTGGAAGATGATATAGTCAAAATTGTTAGATGGTTCAGTCAAAATTTTAAGACAAAAAGAAAAAATTGTAAGACAATCAGGTCAGAACTATGAGTTAAAAAGTCAAAATGCATGGATAAAAGTCAAAGTATCAACTTTTTATCTCAACATTTTGACTGTTTTCTCATAATCATATATGGTTAAAAACAGGCAGTTTTTCATTTTTACTTTTTTTTTAACTAGCAGCAATGGACTTCAAAACATGTTTACATTTTAGAAAATTTGAACTTCAAAGGGAAAAGGAGTGTTTTAAATGAAGCTACTTTGCCTCTTTGCATATCTTTGGTCTTTTTTTTTTGTTTTGTTTTTCTAGAGGGTCCCCTTTTTGGGATTACAGAACATGGACAACTTAGTTTACATGTTTACAGCTTGGGTTTTATCTGTCAGTTGATACTAAAAATTCAGCATCATCTCCTGCTTTGAATCAAAGGACTGTAAAGGTCCTTAGGGTCCATCCTCTTGGGAACATGAATGTCTTCATGCATTGTCTAAAAGTGTTGGAGCTTAACTGAGCAGATGGAAACAAAGCGATGAACTTGTACCCTCAGTTAGTCTTATAAAAAGAGAGAGAGAGAAAAGCTCCCCAGGGTTTTTACCCAGCATGCACTTGGCTAGAGCTCTGATGGTGAACAGGACACAGGTCGTTGAGAAAAAAGAAGTTATAAACTGGACTTAGGTGTGTGTGTGTGTGTTTATGTGTGTTTGTGTGTGTGGTGGGTGGCAGGAGCAGCACTCCACCTTCCCTGTTTTGCTCTCCTGGAGGGAGGGAAGCGTATTTGGAGCAGCTTTTATCGCTTTTATCCACAGTGCACACACGCTGAGCTCCAGTGGCTCCTGTGGGAATTGAACCCTTCACCCTGGCAGCGATACAGCAGCACCCATTTAGCATCAGCACAGAAGATGCCAGAGAGCGGGTTATATATTCCCACTGGAGGCCACACATGCAGCTCCTCTCTCAGCTATATGGGTACAAAGCTCTCTCCAAACAGCAGCTGGAGGGTAATGAACGTTTCTCTGAAAAACCCTGAATATTGAAAAATAGAGAGCTGGGGACGAGCTGAGGATGAGATCGGGACGAGATCGCAGAAATACAGACTCACTCGCCCAGACGCTCGCAGAGACACACAGCTGCAGCTTTGTCAGAGGTGATAATATTTTCTGTGAGCTCAAGATAGCTTCTCCCTCAGCACGCCGCAGGGACGGAACAACCAAAGAGAGAGAGAGAGAGAGAAACTAGGAGGCTAAACCTTAGAGCTACTGGCCTGTGAACTCCTGTGTGCATGTGTGCGTGTGTGAGAGAGAGAGAAAGAGAGAGAGGACAGAGGTGGGGAGAGGAAGAAGGAGACAAAGAAAGTGAAAAGAGATTTCATCCATCCATCGTTATCTGCTGCAGATAGATCAATAGATAGACAGATAGGTGGATGGATGGAACGAGATAGAGAGAGAAAAGAGGATTTAATGTGATCTAGTGGATTAAATAAGCGTTTGTCTTTCTTTATCACCTCATCCCTCCATCTTCATTCACCCTCTCTTCCTCATTTGCCCGCCCCAATCTTTTACTCCCCCTTTCTTCTATCTATCTCATTCATCACTCATTCATCTACCATTCCTGAGAGAGAGAGAGAGAGGGAAAAGACTTACAGTCAGGGTTATTTGTCTCCCTTACTCTCCTGCCATCTCTCTCTCTCTCCCTCCATCCTTTCTTTTCCTTCTCTCCTTCCATCTCACCCTGCAGTGATACTTTATTTTACAGAGTTTTTTTTCTCTGGTTCTCTTTCCTCATTCATATAATTTCTCATCTTTTCTTTTCAAACATTGAATTTAATTATTTATACATCTATATATTTCCTTTCCTCCTCCCTTTAATCTCTTTTCGTCTCACAGCCTCTTCCTCTTTGGAACATCTTTCTTTTCCTCAGCATCCCTCCTTTATTTCTCAGTCATTTTCTTCCCCTCTCATTGGTTTCCTTCCCTTTTCTGTCCCCCCTCCCTCCCTCCCCCCCTCCCTCCCTCTCTCCCTCTCTCCTCCAGGTGTGTGTGAGTGGAGGTAATGTGAGAAGCAGAAATAATGAAGTAAAGCAGCACAAAGCCTCCTCCTCCTCCTCCTCCTCCTCCTTCCAGAGTTATGAATTTTTGATGTTTCCATCTCTCCGTCTCTAATGAAAGACTTTTTTTCACAATGCGAATTTGGGCTGACATTTTCAATATGTTGTTTCATATGGCGTGCAGAGCGTACATAATGGATTTATGAGCAGCTCCCTGTGTGTGTGTGTGTGTGTGTGTGTGTATGTGTGTGTGCAGATCTGACTCTAATGCTTCCTCTCTTTGTCTCTGCAGCGTTTTGAACAGAACCCCGGTTCATCTCATCCATGAGATCATTCTGGTGGATGACTTCAGCGACGATGGTGAGCGCGCACGCACGCACGCACACACTCACACACACACACACACACAAAACACAGAGTCTAGGTCTTTTCCAGGTCAGAGATAACAGAGATGAGACCTATAAAACCAGTCAGAGGAAGGATTGTGTCCTCACAGCTGAGTCCACAGGTTCAGTGACGTCTGTCTGAGGTCAAAGAGAGATGGAGGAGCGAACGTGAGCGGACTTATACAGCTGAGTCTGAGGATCTCCAGAGACATGACGTCCAGGTGAGACAGACCATCAGAGATAAAAAGATGAGTACAGAGCAGAAATAAATGAAGCCAGATCCAGAGCGAGGACAGAGTCAGCGTTTGATCAGTAACCGAAGCTGTGTTGGTACTTAGGATCAAAATAGTCAAAAACGCAATCACTGAGGTGATTAATGAATTCAGCTGCTCTTTTTGAACAGCAAATCTATCTGTCTATCTGTCTTTTGCTGATCTTATTGAGGTTGTTATAGCCTTTTAAATGTGATTTTGTGTGTGTTATTTTAGCACATTATTTTATGACAACATGTCAAAAGATTACTGAAGTTGTTGTATTTGGAAATATAGTTCACCTTGAAATTCTATGTCTGAAGACATAAGTACTGTACGTTGACTTGAAAATCACCTTAGCCCCTCCCAGCTGTTTAGTAAAGCTACAGCTTTTCAAGTGATACCCAGAATGCCTTTGTGAATTGCAACTTAACAGTTACACCAAGAGTGAGGAAAGAATGCAGTGGATATGAGACACTTCTGTATGTCATTATTGTTGAGTGGTGGCACAAGCTTCCTGAGCTCCATGGCAAAGACAAACTGTCTGTCTGAGTTTCTCAAAGTAGACTGAACTCAGCAGCTGAAATCCCAAGACACTTAATTTTATCCAGAATCGATTACTGCAACAGCATCCTGTATGATTCATCATCAGAAGTCCTCAATAAACTCCAGTACATTCAGAATTCAGCTGCCCATCTGTCCACCCACTCCCAGTCCAGTGACCACATCACCCCCATCCTTCAAAACCTTCACTGGCTCCCTGTTCCCCATCACATCCAGTTCAAAGCCCTTCTGGAAGACGGAAGAAGCTCAGAATTGTAGTGTCTCAAAGTCCAGAGTAAAGTTTCCACAGTCACTGATGGTTCTGGGATCATGTCGTCTGAGAAGTCCAGAGTCAACACAGATATTTCCCAGAAAACTCTGGAGCACTTCATGCTTCATCTGCTGACAGGCTTTATGGAGATGCTGCTTTCATTTTTCCAGCAAGATGTGGTTCCTGCTGACAGCACCAAAAGAAGTAAAGCTGGTTCAGTGGCCATGATGTTATTAATCATCAAAATGTTTTCTTAAATTATGACATTATAAAACAAAAAGGTGGTATAAGAGTTACTAAATCCACAAGGACACGTGTCATCTAATATGTCATAAATAGACACATGTCGTCAAAAAGAGACACCCTACACCACCTCCTCTTCAAACTTTATTTAGTTTAAGTTCAAACCTCACTCGTCGTTTGTGTGTGTGTGTGTGTGTGTGTGTGTGTGGGTTGTGTGGTTTATCTCTGCTGTTCAGGGACTCTCAGATAAAATCCTTGAAGTTATGGAACAATCACAGAAACTGCTCTGATCTTCTGTACTTTCCGTTTTCTCTCCTCTCTGGCTGCAGAATAAGTTCCCCTCCATATCTGCAGAGCTGACCTCGATATGATCAGAAACAATCTGAGAGCTCTCTGCTTCAGAGCTGCTGAGTGCAGCCGTGATAAGAGGAAGGGGAACATGTAACAGAAAGCTTAATAACAGAGAGACACAGAGAGAAGAGCAGAGGAGGAGGAACTAAAAGCAGGATGAAAGGATTTGTTCCTTCACTGTTGTCAGGTTTATTCACCTGTGTTCAAGGCTGTTCCACTGTTACAGCTTCATTCACACATGTGGTTGAACTCCAGCACCCCCTGTGGATAGAACGGTACCTCTGTATAAGTTGTTTATAAGTAACCCTACAACCACAGAGGCACAGGACCCTCCTAATATCAGTGCCTCACCTTTTCACCAATCCCCTGCTCTAGTCCCCCTGCCCCAGTGATCTTTCTGACCCAGACTCCAGAGAGTCCAGAAACCAGCTCAGTCTGGATCCCCCAGTGTCCGGTTGTGAATCCGCTGACTGAGCTCTTTTATTAGATAAGCCTGGACACATTTTTAACTTGGTTTTCTTTGTGTTGTTCCTGCAGCGTGAGGCTTCAGCGCAGATCAGACACACATGGAGTGAGGTGTTAAAGCTTCCTTCACAGCTCACAGAGTAAAAACACCAATTATTCCCCCGCTCTGCACAATGTTCAGGCTGAGACTGTCGGCTCAGTTCCACCTGCCGACGCTCCTCCACAGGCGCTCAAACATCCTATTACCAAAGACACCTGCTGAGACCGGCTGACAGCCAATCAGGACAGAAGGAGCAACACACACACGCACACACACACACATATAGAAGTGAAGGTCTGCGTAATGAAGGTTAAATAGAGCCAGCTTTAGACAGAGGAATCATGGATACAGACGAGGAAGAGGCGGAAAGATGAAATCAGACTCATACAGAGCTGATCTCTGAGTCAATGAGAAGCAGGAACAGACCGGACTGTTTACGTCTGAAACATGCTCAAACCTGAAACCACACACACACACACACACACACACACACACACACACACACACACACACACACACACACACACACACACAGCTCTGTGTCAGGTTAAAACTCTCATCCTGCCTCCAGACATCATCTCTCCCTCACATTACTCAGCGATTTTAACCCAGCGTGAGGTTTCTGCTGCCAAACATGCCGAGTCCTCCTGAAGCTCTGCAACACAAACCTTTTCTCTGACAGTAGAGATTTTACAGTGAGGAGATTTACACAACTGCAGCAGGTGTTCACAGAAAGAGGACAAGAGGACAGAAAGACAGAAAGGGGACAGAGTATAAACTGAAAGAGAGCAGAAAGTGGGCAAAGAGGAGACAGAGAAAGGACAGCAAAAGGGCAAAAGGCAGGCAGAGAGAGAAGATTGGACTGAGTGAGGACAAAAGAGGCAGCAGAGAGGAGGGAGACAGAGTATGGAGAGCGTATAGAAAGAGGAAGAAAAAGGACAGGACAGAAAGAAGACAGTAAGAGAACAGAGAAAGGACAAAGAAAGAACAGAGAAAAGACAGTAATGGGACAGAGAGAGTACAGAGCAACAAAAAGATGAGGCAAAGAGGACAGAGAGAAGACAGAAAGGAACAGAGAGGACAGAGAAAGGATAAGAACTGTACAGAAAAAGAAGGGGGTGGGATGGAAAGAGGACAGAATGTGCACATAAAAAGAGAGAGGACAGAAGAGCAACAGTAAGAAGAAAGAGAGAGGATAGAGAGGACAGAGAGAGGGAGATCAAGAGGAGGAGGATGTGCAGCAACATCCTGTATCTGATTCAAAAAGTCTGAAGCTATTTCAACTGAATTTGGTTTTTCAAATTTTCTTTTCCCTTGTATTTCTGTCAGTGTTTCTGCTCTGACCTCTCTGAGTGTTTGAGGAGGATCAGAGCAGAGGAGAGGGTCAGGGTCACAGGGTCAGACGGTTCAGATGGAAGTTTTCGGGGTCACTGACCTCTGACGGGTCCTCATGAAGATTGTTCTATTTTTTCTTTTGAAACAGTGTGGTGGTCATAAAACTTTCACTATTTCACCCACTTAAGGGGTTAATCTGAGAAACGTCTGCCCCAGAAGGAACATGGATTGGATTAACAGGGGTAATTAACAGTCATTATTTCCAGTTTCAGACTGACTGATCCCGTGTTTTAGCTTTCACTCCTCAGAGCTGGTTCATTCAGAGAAGGCTGAGCGTCACAGTTTGGATGATCTTTTGTCCTTTTGTTGGCAGCAGATGAAATATTCTTATTGACTGTGTTAAAATGTGTGAACTGATGTTGACACTGTGGATGGTTTGAGGTGTGAAAATAACTCTGGATGTAAAGAAGATCAGGTGTGTTTGTAGCTCCCTGTTGTTCCACTGGGGAATAAAACTTNCTTTCATTTTTCCAGCAAGATGTGGTTCCTGCTGACAGCACCAAAAGAAGTAAAGCTGGTTCAGTGGCCATGATGTTATTAATCATCAAAATGTAAAGAATTTAATACTGTAATATTTTGTTTTTCCACCATATTCTCAATGATTTAGGTGTTCCTGTGCACAGTAGATTATACAGTATTTATCTGTGTACAGCAGTTTTTCTCTGTGGGATGTGGTGGAGGAGAAGTTTGAAATAAATCAAATTCAAGTTTGGAGTGAGCAGCAAACACACACACACACACACACACACACACACACACACACACACACACACACACACAGAGTGGGTTGTGTGGTTTATCTCTGCTGTTCAGGGACTCTCAGATAAAATCCTTGAAGTTATGGAACAATCACAGAAACTGCTCTGATCTTCTGTACTTTCCGTTTTCTCTCCTCTCTGGCTGCAGAATAAGTTCCCCTCCATATCTGCAGAGCTGACCTCGATATGATCAGAAACAATCTGAGAGCTCTCTGCTTCAGAGCTGCTGAGTGCAGCCGTGATAAGAGGAAGGGGAACATGTAACAGAAAGCTTAATAACAGAGAGACACAGAGAGAAGAGCAGAGGGGGAGGAACTAAAAGCAGGATGAAAGGATTTGTTCCTTCACTGTTGTCAGGTTTATTCACCTGTGTTCAAGGCTGCTCTACTGTTACAGCTTCATTCACACATGTGGTTGAACTCCAGCACCCCCTGTGGATAGAATGGTACCTCTGTATAAGATGTTTATAAGTAACCCTACAACCACAGAGGCACAGGACCCTCCTAATATCACTGCCTCACCTTTTCACCAATCCCCTGCTCTAGTCCCCCTGCCCCAGTGATCTTTCTGACCCAGGCTCCAGAGAGTCCAGAAACCAGCTCAGTCTGGATCCCCCAGTGTCCGGTTGTGAATCCGCTGACTGAGCTCTTTTATTAGATAAGCCTGGACACATTTTTAACTTGGTTTTCTTTGTGTTGTTCCTGCAGCGTGAGGCTTCAGCGCAGATCAGACACACATGGAGTGAGGTGTTAAAGCTTCCTTCACAGCTCACAGAGTAAAAACACCCAATTATTCCCCCGCTCTGCACAATGTTCAGGCTGAGACTGTCGGCTCAGTTCCACCTGCCGACGCTCCTCCACAGGCGCTCAAACATCCTATTACCAAAGACACCTGCTGAGACCGGCTGACAGCCAATCAGGACAGAAGGAGCAGCACACACACGCACACACACACACATATAGAAGTGAAGGTCTGCGTAATGAAGGTTAAATAGAGCCAGCTTTAGACAGAGGAATCATGGATACAGACGAGGAAGAGGCGGAAAGATGAAATCAGACTCATACAGAGCTGATCTCTGAGTCAATGAGCAGCAGGAACAGACCGGACTGTTTACGTCTGAAACATGCTCAAACCTGAAACCACACACACACACACACACACACACACACACACACACACACACACACACACACACACAGCTCTGTGTCAGGTTAAAACTCTCATCCTGCCTCCAGACATCATCTCTCCCTCACATTACTCAGCGATTTTAACCCAGCGTGAGGTTTCTGCTGCCAAACATGCCGAGTCCTCCTGNGATTGGATTAACAGGGGTAATTAACAGTCATTATTTCCAGTTTCAGACTGACTGATCCCGTGTTTTAGCTTTCACTCCTCAGAGCTGGTTCATTCAGAGAAGGCTGAGCGTCACAGTTTGGATGATCTTTTGTCCTTTTGTTGGCAGCAGATGAAATATTCTTATTGACTGTGTTAAAATGTGTGAACTGATGTTGACACTGTGGATGGTTTGAGGTGTGAAAATAACTCTGGATGTAAAGAAGATCAGGTGTGTTTGTAGCTCCCTGTTGTTCCACTGGGGAATAAAACTTTAACACTCACACTTAAATCAGTAAAATTGGGGGAATGTTGAATGTAATATTGATGTACGAACAGGAGATATTCTTAAAAGCTGTTGTTGTTCCAAAGCTTGCATTAAATATTCATTTCACGTCTATAACAGGCCCGAGTCCCTGCGGCTGTGTTTCTCCCCTTTCTCACTCTGCAGCTCAGTGTTTCTTCATTGTGTATTACAGCAGACACTTTTATTTAAAATAATACATTAATAAGGCTGCAGACATTCAGCGGGGAGCGCACAGCCGGCTGAACAGCAGCTAAACAAACCCACCAGTTGTCAAAGAGAGAGAGCTTTGAAACGCCGTCCTGCTGCTGCAGAGCTTTTCAACACGCCGCTGATTTCCCTCCAGACTCTAGAAACTCAAGATTTATTACACAGCTGCACACAACGCACCATTCATCCCTCAGTTAGTCATCATCTTACAGCTTGATGTTACATATATAACCCTGATCATTCCTCTGAATTACATATTTCATCATCTCTATGCCGTTTCCTTAGTTCATCTCATTATATAACATAAATAATCCTGTTTGTCTCATTTTATTTACCCTCTGTTTCAGAGAGTGACTGCCAGCTGCTCACTAAACTGCCCAAAGTCAAGTGTCTCCACAACAGCAAGAGAGAAGGTGAGGATGCACCTGTTTCTGTGTGTGTATGTGTGTTTTAAAGAGTGTGCATCAAGTGATAATACGGGATGTTCATACTTAAATTGTGCTTATTAATATATATATGTAAAGAACATCTCTATCAGAGCTTCAAAGAGAAAAGCGCAGCCTTCACTGTGACTCCATCTTTTCAAACAGACAGTAACAGAAATGTGTTAAAGATTCATAAATAACCTGAACATCCAAAGTGACAGCCGTGGCAGAGTTAAAGGCTCCATCAGTCTAAATCTGGAAGCTGATCCTTGGTGGTTGCTGCATACAGCCAAGCGTCATGCTGATCTTTATGCCGTGAAATCCTTTAGGAGCTGCCGTCAGGCTCTTAAATATAGAAAACATGTGAATCCATCACACAGATTAACACTACAGACTGACGAGGAGATGGCTTAGGAGTGTTTTGAGTCTGAGGAAGAGACGGAGGAGGTGTGTGTTTAACTCTGGAGGACTCAAGACCACTCACAGAGGAGTTAGTATGACCCCTAACAGGCCAGGGGGTCAGTTTATGTTTGTAGTCACAGCAGACTCACTGAGGAGGGTGAGAGAAGGGATTCTGTGCAATAGAAGAAAAGAGATTCAGGTCTTTACAGTGACAGTGTCTTTACAGTCCAGTAGGATCAAAGTCCAGGCACGATAAAAAAAAAATGAATCATTGACTTTAGCTAAATTTATATCAAATGGTTCCTTGTAAATATATGATGTTGGCTATAAACAATAAATTAAGAGTTTACTAAGTTGAACTCAAAATTATTGCTTTTAACTAAATGCATTTAGATGGAACCAGTCCATATCATACATTTCCATTAAATTCAATGATTCTTATATGTATTTGTTTATTCATTGAGTTTACATAAAATCCAGGACTCAATAAGACCAGTTTTTAGGCTAAAAATAAAGAATGAATTTACAGGAAGTAAAAAAAGGATGAATTAACTGGACAAAAATCAAATAAGGATAGAAAAAATGTGAATAGATGAAGAATAGTTTTTTATTAAAATGCACAAAATAAGAAATGAAAATGTAAAATCAAGAAAAAAATATTATTCACAATAAAAAGAAATGAAGATTAGTGATACAATAAAGAGATGTTTGAAATTAAAGGAAGTAATAAATATGAAAGAGAAATAAAATGAAGGAGAATGTATGTGTGGTAGTCTTGCTCGGGGTCCTTTTTTCTGGTTCTTTCTCAGAGAACTCTGGAACAGCGTCCTTTGAAAGCCCCTCTCAGCAGACAGGTACTCACACCTGAAGGTCTTACTGATGCACAGAGAGGACAACACACCTGAGAGAGAGCTGCCGTCACCACCACACGTTAGAAACCTTTCACAGAGTAACCACAGCTTTCAGAGAGCACTTACACCTTCATCCTCTTCCACTCACCTTCATCGTCCTCTCTGTCTCACCTTCACCATCCTCCCTCCTGAGGATGATGAACAGTGGTTGTTGGTGGTTGTCATTGGTCTGATTTCTGTGGTTTTGTTGGTGAACACCTGAACTCCTCCTCCTCCCCTCTGATTTGATATTCACTCTCTGCCCTCCATCCTCAAACTGTCCATCCTCAGGTTTCAGCTCTGAAAGTTTATCATCTGTCGCCTCTGTGTCTCTGTTTTTATCAGCGGGAAATGTGACGTACATGCTCTGACTGAAGAGTTCTGTTATAGCACAGGACTGATCACATACACACACACACACACTATATACAGATCACACAAGAAGTGAGCTAGCTCAAAGTTCAGCCCACACCAATTAAAATGAATGAGTGAGTTAGTCCATGTTCGTTTTAACACTACAAGTTCTCTTTTTAGATTTGCCATCTATACTGTTATCCCTATTACTCAAGCAAACTCTTGAAATAAATGAGTTCATGTATGCCATTATAGCACCACAGACAGTATGTTTACATAAAGCTAAAGATATAAGACTATAAATTTAGTTAGCGCAAGACTGGACCATTCAAATGCATGTGAACAGGTTAGTCAGGCTGAGATTGGACAAAGCATAACTCAGTTGTCACACCTACACACTGCCATTGCCTATACACTTCATTAAGATTTGACCGGACTTCAAAGATCTCGGCACACCTCACACCCCTGGGTGCATTCAGCGAACTGAGGGCCCCAGCAATCAAACAAGATGCCATAAAGCAAGGCAGCTTAAAACAGGTCACTTAACTTTGCCACTGTCAGTCTCAGATGCTGCAGCTATCAGTGGTAGAGCTGAATCTGCAAAACAAGGCATCTCTCATCACTTATCACCAACTCCCCTCATCTCTCCACACTTTTCAACTCCTCTCAGGTTGTGAGCGGCTGTTCACTGGCTCCAGTAGTGAGCTACACTCGTGTTCCTGTTTGTTAGTTGTAAACTGAGCAGTTCAGCCTTAATTTTAACTCGTTCATGCACAACACTGACTGTAAATGCATTTTTAAACTTGTGAGGACACACTGCACCCCCTCTTTATGTCAGTCTAGACCTGATACACACTTTCTGTCAGGTAACAGGAACACACAGAGGGGGGGCACTAACAGCCTTCAACTTCTGCTGTTGGTGGTCAGCTGGAGGACGCGATAACAGACTCATACATATAAGCTGCTAAAAGTCACACACACACACACACACACAGCTGTGATAGGTGGAGACAGTTAAGAGTCATCAAAGTATATTAACAGTCCTCCTGGTACAAAGTCAGCCTGTCCTGCAGTGTGTGTGTGTGTGTGTGTGTGTGTGTGTGAGTAAATGGCTCTCTACTCGTGTGAGTGTGATCGTTAATCTGTGGGTCCAACTGTGTGTGTGTGTGTGTGTGTGTGTGTGTGTGTGTGTGTGTGTGTGTGTGTGTGTATGTGAGTGTATTTGAGTGTGTGCATGTGTGTGTGTATGTGTGTGTGTGTGCATGTAGGTGTGTGTGTGTCCATCCATCCAGAAAATAAAGCCTTATTGAGGATGAAATGGGATTTTTAATTGGCTGAGCCTCGGCCTAACAGAGCAGCGTGAAACTTCACGGCCCCTCTTACAATGTCACCGACACACACACAAACACACACACACACACACACACACACACACACGGGCCAACACATATTTCTGCCAATACACGCACACATGCACACACGCACACACACACACACACACACATACACACAGTTTTTGTGTGTGTACATAGTTTCCAAAGGACACACACACAGAGTGTGTCTCCATGTCAGAGAGTATTGATTAGACCATTTAGTCCAAATAGAGGAGAACAGCAGCCCCCATCAGGGAGACCTCCCTAACAGGCCCATTGACACACACACACACACACACACACACACTCACACTGCCCTGCTCTGACACACACGTTTGCTCAAACTGACACTTCCTCCTGCCTTCTCTCACACACACAACCACACACACATGCAGAGTGTGATGGGCCTGTTAAAAGGTTGTGTCCATGTCTGACAGCGTCTCTAAGAGCCCAGCATCGATTTCCCCTCTGACTGGGAGAGAGAGAGAGAGAGGGGGGGGGGGGGCGAGGCTCATACACAGCAGAGTTGGATACATACAGGCCTATCAGATAAACCGCCCCGAGAAGAATCAATTTCAAGAGGATTTCAGTTTTTCAGAGAAGAACCAAGACTCATCTGAGGTCACATATATGAGGAGGGAACAGTCTGAGGCCAGAGAGTTTAAACATAGACTGTGAATAGAACGGAGAGCATGACTCTACCTTTTACCATTGCACAGTTTTGAAGCCAAAAGAAGCACGTCACAGACGCTGCCATCGGTCGCCATTATGCAGCCAGAGTCAGGACAGCAGAGATTCTGAGTAGAACTGGGTAACAGTAAAAAGTAAAAAAAATGTATTTATTTGTTTTCATTTGATAGTCTGATCTCTTATTGGCTCTCTCTAAGTATTTTTCTTTTCCCCAAAAAACATTGTAAAAAATAACTTAAAAATCCAGTTTTCAACATCTAATAACAAATGAAAAAAACTTCTCAGAAAAAAAGAGGGCTTGAGCACAACACAGCCCAATAATATCTTCATATCTCCGCAGCATAAGGACATGATAAATATTTGTATGAGGTGCATTGATTTTTTTTTTTCAGTTTTATCACCTCCAATCTGGAATGAATGAGGAGGCTGAGATTTTGGCTTTTACTGCAGCCAGTCACCAGGGGGAGTAGTTTTTGTGGAGACCTCACTTTGGTCCAAGTGACACAGCGTCCATGTTTTTTACAGGCCATGGTTTGTACATGTATATGTTGATACAGTGTGTGAAGAGTGCACAGTCTGAGGCCAGAGTTCATTATTAGTCTGTGTTTCTCTCTGTCTCAGGTCTTATCAGGTCCAGAGTACGAGGAGCAGACGCTGCCAGGGCTGGGGTCCTCACCTTCCTGGACAGTCACTGTGAGGTCAACAAGGACTGGCTGCCTCCCCTGCTGCAGAGGATCAAACAGGTAGACCACCACCTGAGTGTGAAGCCCCCGTGTCTTCTGAACACTTTCCTCCTCCTCTCTGTCTTCTCCTAGTTTTTCACCAGCTCTGTCTCTCTTCATTAAGACCCTCTGAAATCTTACGCTTCCTCTTCTTTGGCTTTTCCTGTGTTCTCTTCACTCTCCTCTTTTATCTCGTCTCCTTATTTTGACTCGTCTCCTAATTTGACTCCTCTATTTACACCATCTCCTTCCATGTCCTCATTTTTTGTCCTACTTTACTGCTGACTGACATCTTTCCTCCTTTTCTTGCCCATGCTGTCCTGACGCCCCCTTTTCTCGTTGGGCCGTCTCTATTTTAACTCCTCTCTCCTCTGCTTCAAATCCTCTATCATTTGTTGCCTCCTTCTAACCATCCTTCCTCCTCTTTCATTTTTTCCTTTTGTGGCTCCTCTTCTAACCTCCATCTTTTCTTATTTCCACTTTCAGAGAGCTGTCCTCTCCTATTTTTGAAATTTCTTCTATCATCTTTTCCTCTTTATCTCTTCCCCTTGAGTTCTCCCTCCCAACGTCACCATAACCCCTCACCCATCTCTTCTACCAACACCTGACTGATTTTATGCTTTCTCTTACCTCACACCTCGGGACAGGAAATCAGACCGAGAACAACATCCTATGAGTTTTTTAAAAAACCTCCACATTCAGACCCCTGGTCCCATTAAAATTTGAGTTATGGTTTAAAAAGAATAAGAAATTAATTCAAAGCAGACCAAATTTGAGTTCCCATTATTCTCCTCACCTAGTGTCCTCCCCTTGTCTCCTTTCCTCCTCTCCTCCTCAGCTGTTTGCTGATATCAGACCTCCTCTGATCTCTGTCTATGCAGCAATCGATAAACTAAAACAACCGCAGAGACCGAACCAACATCATCCATATTCATACCGCATTGTGTATGAGTGTGCGTGCATGTGTGTGTGTGTGTGTGTGTGTGTGTGTGTGTGTGTGTGTGTGTGCACAGCACAGCCATCCATCTCTGTCCGTCCCATCACTTTTCAGTCATATATGCAGATTTAAATGTATGAGGTATTGATCTGTTAAACATCATAAAGTTCCTGAATAATCGTCTCAGAGATGAATGAAACTTCAGCTTCACTTCTCTGCCCCTCAACTTACTGACTCTCTCCCCTTAACTTTCTCTCTCTTTTCTCCCTCCCTCTCTCTTTCTCTCTCCTTCTCACTTGTATCACAAAATCAGGTATTTCATTCATATCAAAAATCAACCTTTCCTCTCTGCTGTTGTACTGACACACTGACATCATGTCCATATAAGGGCATGGCTGATTTGACCAACAGGTGAGCGGCCTATAGGCGTTAGTAAAGAGACTTTGATCCGCCCCTTTACCTCAACCTGACTTAAACAAAGTAAGGTCAAGGCCATGTCCACACGTAGCCAGGTATCTAAGAGACTGCATATATTTACAGGCCTGTCAACCACATGAAACCACAGCTTTATGTCACACAATAAAACGTGTTTTTCTGAAAACTCTGGCCAAAGTGAAGATTTTGGAAAACTCCTGTTTCATGGTTTTGTGTATATTCCAGAGAACTTAGTTTTTGGATCTCAAACACCACAGCTTGCAACACAAAAGTTATTGACATCCGAAATGTGCAACCTAGAAGAGGCAATATTTGTTTTTGGAATAAGTGGCTACGTGTGTTCAAAGCTTGAGTTCAGCTTCC
>RPOG01000802.1:12787-166940 GCA_008086565.1 Thalassoma bifasciatum | reverse complement strand
AGCAGGAACAGACCGGACTGTTTACGTCTGAAACATGCTCAAACCTGAAACCACACACACACACACACACACACACACACACACACACACACACACACACACACACACACACACACACACAGCTCTGTGTCAGGTTAAAACTCTCATCCTGCCTCCAGACATCATCTCTCCCTCACATTACTCAGCGATTTTAACCCAGCGTGAGGTTTCTGCTGCCAAACATGCCGAGTCCTCCTGGAGCTCTGCAACACAAACCTTTTCTCTGACAGTAGAGATTTTACAGTGAGGGGATTTACACAACTGCAGCAGGTGTTCACAGAAAGAGGACAAGAGAACAGAAAGACAGAAAGGGGACAGAGTATAAACTGAAAGAGAGCAGAAAGTGGGCAAAGAGGGGACAGAGAAAGGACAGCAAAAGGGCAAAAGGCGGGCAGAGAGAAAAGATTGGACTGAGTGAGGACAAAAGAGGCAGCAGAGAGGAGGGAGACAGAGTATGGAGAGCGTATAGAAAGAGGAAGAAAAAGGACAGGACAGAAAGAAGACAGTAAGAGAACAGAGAAAGGACAAAGAAAGAACAGAGAAAAGACAGTAATGGGACAGAGAGAGTACAGAGCACGAACAAAAAGAGGACAGAAAGATGAGGCAAAGAGGACAGAGAGAAGACAGAAAGGGACAGAGAGGACAGAGAAAGGATAAGAACTGTACAGAAAAAGAAGGAGGTGGGATGGAAAGAGGACAGAATGTGCACATAAAAAGAGAGAGGACAGAAGAGCAACAGTAAGAAGAAAGAGAGAGGATAGAGAGGACAGAGAGAGGGAGATCAAGAGGAGGAGGATGTGCAGCAACATCCTGTATCTGATTCAAAAAGTCTGAAGCTATTTCAACTGAATTTGGTTTTTCAAACTTTCTTTTCCCTTGTATTTCTGTCAGTGTTTCTGCTCTGACCTCTCTGAGTGTTTGAGGAGGATCAGAGCAGAGGAGAGGGTCAGGGTCACAGGGTCAGACGGTTCACATGGAAGTTTTCGGGGTCACTGACCTCTGACCGGTCCTCATGAAGATTGTTCTATTTTTTCTTTTGAAACAGTGTGGTGGTCATAAAACTTTCACCATTTCACCCACTTAAGGGGTTAATCTGAGAAACGTCTGCCCCAGAAGGAACATAGATTGGATTAACAGGGGTAATTAACAGTCATTATTTCCAGTTTCAGACTGACTGATCCCGTGTTTTAGCTTTCACTCCTCAGAGCTGGTTCATTCAGAGAAGGCTGAGCGTCACAGTTTGGATGATCTTTTGTCCTTTTGTTGGCAGCAGATGAAATATTCTTATTGACTGTGTTAAAATGTGTGAACTGATGTTGACACTGTGGATGGTTTGAGGTGTGAAAATAACTCTGGATGTAAAGAAGATCAGGTGTGTTTGTAGCTCCCTGTTGTTCCACTGGGGAATAAAACTTTAACACTCACACTTAAATCAGTAAAATTGGGGGAATGTTGAATGTAATATTGATGTACGAACAGGAGATATTCTTAAAAGCTGTTGTTGTTCCAAAGCTTGCATTAAATATTCATTTCACGTCTATAACAGGCCCGAGTCCCTGCGGCTGTGTTTCTCCCCTTTCTCACTCTGCAGCTCAGTGTTTCTTCATTGTGTATTACAGCAGACACTTTTATTTAAAATAATACATTAATAAGGCTGCAGACATTCAGCGGGGAGCGCACAGCCGGCTGAACAGCAGCTAAACAAACCCACCAGTTGTCAAAGAGAGAGAGCTTTGAAACGCCGTCCTGCTGCTGCAGAGCTTTTCAACACGCCGCTGATTTCCCTCCAGACTCTAGAAACTCAAGATTTATTACACAGCTGCACACAACGCACCATTCATCCCTCAGTTAGTCATCATCTTACAGCTTGATGTTACATATATAACCCTGATCATTCCTCTGAATTACATATTTCATCATCTCTATGCCGTTTCATTAGTTCATCTCATTATATAACATAGATAATCCTGTTTGTCTCATTTTATTTACCCTCTGTTTCAGAGAGTGACTGCCAGCTGCTCACTAAACTGCCCAAAGTCAAGTGTCTCCACAACAGCAAGAGAGAAGGTGAGGATGCACCTGTTTCTGTGTGTGTATGTGTGTTTTAAAGAGTGTGCATCAAGTGATAATACGGGATGTTCATACTTAACTTGTGCTTATTAATATATGTAAGTAAAGAACATCTCTATCAGAGCTTCAAAGAGAAAAGCGCAGCCTTCACTGTGACTCCATCTTTTCAAACAGACAGTAACAGAAATGTGTTAAAGATTCATAAATAACCTGAACATCCAAAGTGACAGCCGTGGCAGAGTTAAAGGCTCCATCAGTCTAAATCTGGAAGCTGATCCTTGGTGGTTGCTGCATACAGCCAAGCGTCATGCTGATCTTTATGCCGTGAAATCCTTTAGGAGCTGCCGTCAGGCTCTTAAATATAGAAAACATGTGAATCCATCACACAGATTAACACTACAGACTGACGAGGAGATGGCTTAGGAGTGTTTTGAGTCTAAGGAGGAGACGGAGGAGGTGTGTGTTTAACTCTGGAGGACTCAAGACCACTCACAGAGGAGTTAGTATGACCTCAAACAGGCCAGGGGGTCAGTTTATGTTTGTAGTCACAGCAGACTCACTGAGGAGGGTGAGAGAAGGGATTCTGTGCAATAGAAGAAAAGAGATTCAGGTCTTTACAGTGACAGTGTCTTTACAGTCCAGTAGGATCAAAGTCCAGGCACGATAAAAAATAAATAAATCATTGACTTTACCTAAATTTATATCAAATGGTTCCTTGTAAATATATGATGTTGGCTGTAAACAATAAATTAAGAGTTTACTAAGTTGAACTCAAAATTATTGCTTTTAACTAAATGCATTTAGATGGAACCAGTCCATGTGATACATTTCCATTAAATTCAATGATTCTTGTATGTATTTATTTATTCATTGAGTTTACATAAAATCCAGGACTCAATAAGACCAGTTTACAGGCTAAAAATAAAGAGTGAATTTACAGGAAGTAAAAAAGGATGAATTAACCGGACAAAATCCAGATAAGGATAGAAAAAATGTGAATAGATGAAGAATAGATTTTTATTAAAATGCACAAAATAAGAAATGAAAAAGTAAAATCAAGAAAAAAATATTATTCACAATAAAAAGAAATGAAGATTAGTGATACAATAAAGAGATGTTTGAAATTAAAGGAAGTAATAAATATGAAAGAGAAATAAAATGAAGGAGAATGTACGTGTGGTAGTCTTGCTCGGGGTCCTTTTTTCTGGTTCTTTCTCAGAGAACTCTGGAACAGCGTCCTTTGAAAGCTCCTCTCAGCAGACAGGTACTCACACCTGAAGGTCTTACTGACGCACAGAGAGGACAACACACCTGAGAGAGAGCTGCCGTCACCACCACACGTTAGAAACCTTTCACAGAGTAACCACAGCTTTCAGAGAGCACTTACACCTTCATCCTCTTCCACTCACCTTCGTCCTCCTCTCTGTCTCACCTTCATCATCCTCCCTCCTGAGGATGATGAACAGTGTTTGTTGGTGGTTGTCATTGGTCTGATTTCTGTGGTTTTCTTGGTGAACACCTGAACTCCTCCTCCTCCTCTCTGATTTGATATTCACTCTCTGCCCTCCATCCTCAAACTGTCCATCCTCAGGTTTCAGCTCTGAAAGTTTATCATCTGTCGCCTCTCTGTCTCTGTTTTTATCAGCGGGAAATGTGACGTACATGCTCTGACTGAAGAGTTCTGTTATAGCACAGGACTGATCACATACACACACACACACACTATATACAGATCACACAAGAAGTGAGCTAGCTCAAAGTTCAGCCCACACCAATTAAAATGAGTTAGTCCATGTTCGTTTTAACACTACAAGTTCTCTTTTTAGATTTGCCATCTATACTGTTATCCCTATTACTCAAGCAAACTCTTGAAATAAATGAGTTCATGTATGCCATTATAGCACCACAGACAGTATGTTTACATAAAGCTAAAGATATAAGACTATGAATTTAGTTAGCGCAAGACTGGACCATTCAAATGCATGTGAACAGGTTAGTCAGGCTGAGATTGGACAAAGCATAACTCAGTTGTCACACCTACACACTGCCATTGCCTATACACTTCATTAAGCTTTGACCGGACTTCAAAGATCTCGGTACACCTCACACCCCTGGGTGCATTCAGCGAACTGAGGGCCCTAGCAATCAAACAAGATGCCATAAAGCAAGGCAGCTCAAAACAGGTCACTTAACTTTGCCGCTGTCAGTCTCAGATGCTGCAGCTACCAGTGGTAGAGCTGAATCTGCAAAACAAGGCATCTCTCATCACTTCTCACCAACTCCCCTCATCTCTCCACACTTTTCAACTCCTCTCAGGTTGTGAGCGGCTGTTCACTGGCTCCAGGAGTGAGCTACACTCGTGTTCCTGTTTGTTAGTTGTAAACTGAGCAGTTCAGCCTTAATTTTAACTCGTTCATGCACAACACTGACTGCAAATGCATTTTTAAACTTGTGAGGACACACTGCACCCCCTCTTTATGTCAGTCTAGACCTGATACACACTTTCTGTCAGGTAACAGGAACACACAGAGGGGGGGCACTAACAGCCTTCAACTTCTGCTGTTGGTGGTCAGCTGGAGGACGCGATAACAGACTCATACATATAAGCTGCTAAAAGTCACACACACACACACACACACACACACACAGCTGTGATAGGTGGAGACAGTTAAGAGTCATCAAAGTATATTAACAGTCCTCCTGGTACAAAGTCAGCCTGTCCTGCAGTGTGTGTGTGTGTGTGTGTGTGTGTGAGTAAATGGCTCTCTACTCGTGTGAGTGTGATCGTTAATCTGTGGGTCCAACTGTGTGTGTGTGTGTGTGTGTGTGTGTGTGTGTGTGTGTGTGTGTGTGTGTGCATGCAGGTGTGTGTGTGTCCATCCATCCAGAAAATAAAGCCTTATTGAGGATGAAATGGGATTTTTAATTGGCTGAGCCTCGGCCTAACAGAGCAGCGTGAAACTTCACGGCCCCTCTTACAATGTCACCGACACACACACAAACACACACACACACACACACACACACACACACGGGCCAACACATATTTCTGCCAATACACGCACACATGCACACACGCACACACACACACATACACATACACATACACACAGTTTTTGTGTGTGTACATAGTTTCCAAAGGACACACACACAGAGTGTGTCTCCATGTCAGGGAGTATTGATTAGACCATTTAGTCCAAATAGAGGAGAACAGCAGCCCCCATCAGGGAGACCTCCCTAACAGGCCCATTGACACACACACACACACACACACACACTGCCCTGCTCTGACACACACGTCTGCTCAAACTGACACTTCCTCCTGCCTTCTCTCACACACACAACCACACACACATGCAGAGTGTGATGGGCCTGTTAAAAGGTTGTGTCCATGTCTGACAGCGTCTCTAAGAGCCCAGCATCGATTTCCCCTCTGACTGGGAGAGAGAGAGAGAGAGAGAGAGAGAGAGAGAAAGAGAGAGGGGGCCGAGGCTCATACACAGCAGAGTTGGATACATACAGGCCTATCAGATAAACCGCCCCGAGAAGAATCAATTTCAAGAGGATTTCAGTTTTTCAGAGAAGAACCAAGACTCATCTGAGGTCACATATATGAGGAGGGAACAGTCTGAGGCCAGAGAGTTTAAACATAGACTGTAAATAAAACGGACAGCATGACTCTACCTTTTACCATTGCACGGTTTTGAAGCCAAAAGAAGCACGTCACAGACGCTGCCATTGGTCGCCATCATGCAGCCAGAGTCAGGACAGCAGAGATTCTGAGTAGAACTGGGTAACAAAAAAGTAAAAAAATGTATTTATTTGTTTTCATTTGATAGTCTAATCTCTTATTGGCTCTCTCTAAGTATTTTTCTTTTCCCCAAAAAACATTGTAAAAAATAACTCAAAAATCCAATTTTCAACATCTAATAACAAATGAAAAAAACTTCTCAGAAAAAAAGAGGGCTTGAGCACAACACAGCCCAATAATATCTTCATATCTCCGCAGCATAAGGACATGATAAACATTTCTATAAGGTGCATTGATTTTTTTTTTTCAGTTTTATCACCTCCAATCTGGAATGAATGAGGAGGCTGAGATTTTGGCCTTTACTGCAGCCAGTCACCAGGGGGAGTAGTTTTTGTGGAGACCTCACTTTGGTCCAAGTGACACAGCGTCCATGTTTTTTACAGGCCATGGTTTGTACATGTATATGTTGATACAGTGTGTGAAGAGTGCACAGTCTGAGGCCAGAGTTCATTATTAGTCTGTGTTTCTCTCTGTCTCAGGTCTTATCAGGTCCAGAGTACGAGGGGCAGACGCTGCCAGGGCCGGGGTCCTCACCTTCCTGGACAGTCACTGTGAGGTCAACAAGGACTGGCTGCCCCCCCTACTGCAGAGGATCAAACAGGTAGACCACCACCTGAGTGTGAAGCCCCCGTGTCTTCTTAACACTTTCCTCCTCCTCTCTGTCTTCTCCTAGTTTTTCACCAGCTCTGTCTCTCTTCATTAAGACCCTCTGAAATCTTACGCTTCCTGTTCTTTGGCTTTTCCTGTGTTCTCTTCACTCTCCTCTTTTATCTCGTCTCCTTATTTTGACTCGTCTCCTAATTTGACTCCTCTATTTACACCATCTCCTTCCATGTCCTCATTTTTTGTCCTACTTTACTGCTGACTGACATCTTTCCTCCTTTTCTTGCCCATCCTGTCCTGACGCCCCCTTTTCTCGTTGGGCCGTCTCTATTTTAACTCCTCTCTCCTCTGCTTCAAATCCTCTATCATTTGTTGCCTCCTTCTAACCATCCTTCCTCCTCTTTCATTTTTTCCTTTTGTGGCTCCTCTTCTAACCTCCATCTTTTCTTATTTCCACTTTCAGAGAGCTGTCCTCTCCTATTTTTGAAATTTCTTCTATCATCTTTTCCTCTTTATCCCTTCCCCTTGAGTTCTCCCTCCCAACGTCACCATAACCCCTCACCCATCTCTTCTACCAACACCTGACTGATTTTATGCTTTCTCTTACCTCACACCTCGGGACAGGAAATCAGACCAAGAACAACATCCTATCAGTTTTTTAAAAAACCTCCACATTCAGACCCCTGGTCCCATTAAAATTTGAGTTATGGTTTAAAAAGAATAAGAAATTAATTCAAAGCAGACCAAATTTGAGTTCCCATTATTCTCCTCACCTAGTGTCCTCCCCTTGTCTCCTTTCCTCCTCTCCTCCTCAGCTGTTTGCTGATATCAGACCTCCTCTGATCTCTGTCTATGCAGCAATCGATAAACTAAAACAACCGCAGAGACCGAACCAACATCATCCATATTCATACCGCATTGTGTATGAGTGTGCGTGCATGTGTGTGTGTGTGTGTGTGTGTGTGTGTGTGTGTGTGTGTGTGTGTGCACAGCACAGCCATCCATCTCTGTCCGTCCCATCACTTTTCAGTCATATATGCAGATTTAAATGTATGAGGTATTGATCTGTTAAACATCATAAAGTTCCTGAATAATCGTCTCAGAGATGAATGAAACTTCAGCTTCACTTCTCTGCCCCTCAACTTACTGACTCTCTCCCCTTAACTTTCTCTCTCTTTTCTCCCTCCCTCTCTCTTTCTCTCTCCTTCTCACTTGTATCACAAAATCAGGTATTTCATTCATATCAAAAATCAACCTTTCCTCTCTGCTGTTGTACTGACACACTGACTTCATGTCCATATAAGGGCATGGCTGATTTGACCAACAGGTGAGCGGCCTATAGGCGTTAGTAAAGAGACTTTGATCCGCCCCTTTACCTCAACCTGACTTAAACAAAGTAAGGTCAAGGCCATGTCCACACGTAGCCAGGTATCTAAGAGACTGCATATATTTACAGGCCTGTCAACCACATGAAACCACAGCTTTATGTCACACAATAAAACGTGTTTTTCTGAAAACTCTGGCCAAAGTGAAGATTTTGGAAAACTCCTGTTTCATGGTTTTGTGTATATTCCAGAGAACTTAGTTTTTGGATCTCAAACACCACAGCTTGCAACACAAAAGTTATTGACATCCGAAATGTGCAACCTAGAAGAGGCAATATTTGTTTTTGGAATAAGTGGCTACGTGTGTTCAAAGCTTGAGTTCAGCTTCCAAATGTTGCCTTTGTTCCAAACTCAACCCATTTCTCATCTTCTTCAACCTGCTCTGAATCAGAGGCTCTGAGGCACACCTGACACCTGAGCCTGCTGTGTACTGATCACCTGACTCTCCTAACACACCCTCTGATAAACGTGCAGCCCTAACACAGAAAGGCGGAGGTTTATTTGTGGACAGTTAGAGCTTCATTATTCTGATGTTCTGGTTTTTAAAGCGTCAGTATTAGCTTCTCTCCGCCCTCAAGGCTCTAACATATAAAATCCATCACCGAGACGGTCAATAAAAGTGTCTGTGAGATAAACTAAGAGCAGAGTAAAATCATTAAACAGCATCAGATATCTGTGGACGTGCTCCTGTCTGCATATTTATCAGCTCACAGAGAGACGAGAAGGTAGCAGCTTCACCTGCTGAATCACTGAGGTGAGCTTTGTTGTCATCATTATGTTAGAGCGAGACACTGCAGACTCACATTAAGGATAATGGAGGCAGTGATGATGGTCATTATGATGATTCAGGATGTTTTCAGGTCACTTTTCCTCTCGATGCCATCCTCACGCCTTCAGTTTCTAATCAGCTGGAAAAAAGAAGAAGAGGCTGAAATTAAGACGCTGCTCCCTGGTGCTCTGAAAATAACGCTCATCTAATTACAACGCTAATGTCGGGACGCTTCACCCTGAGAGCTGCACGCTGTGTTGTGTGTGTGTGTGTGTGTTTTTGTATGTGTGTGTGTGTGTGTGCCCAATCATTACTGTAACAGCTATTAAGGCAGACGCTCTGTAATGTGTCCGGAGCTGCAGAGGGATGCAGCCTGCGGTCCTTCTCCTGACCCTGAAGCTAATGGTCCAGAACCGATGCACCTGCTCGGTGATATCACAGACTCATCCAGCCGGCACACCAAACTAATACAGGACTAGCAGAGTGTGTGTGTGTGTCTATGTGTGTGTGTGTGTGTGTGTGTGTGTGTGTGTGTGTGTGAGTGTGTGTGTGTATGTGTGTGTGTGTGTGTGAAGCCCTTGTCAAGAGCAGAATGTGCCATCAGATTGAAATATGAGCTAAATAAAGAGCAGACGTTTGGCCAGTTTCCTCTTCTCTCAGGTTTTGGATCCATTTAGGGTTAAGGAGGCGATAACTGAGCTCTATGAGAGGATTATTATGACCCTGTGGATGGTTGAACATGATGAAGTGATGAGGGCTCATATTCTTCATTTTCTGACAGTAACAGACGTCAGTTTGGAGCTCTTTGTCTCCATCCTGAGGGACACTTTCATCAATAAAGCTTGGTTACTTTCCCCCTCAAATGTCACCAAAATAAACCCCTCAATAATCATTTTTAAAAGGAATAAATGAACAAATTAACCCCCAACATCTCACGCAATTCTGGCTTATGTATCATTTTACATTTCAAACTCATAATTGAAGATGTACCAGGTCAAAATCAATTATTAATGCTTTTTAGTAAAGTACATTTACTTTTTTACAGCCACTTTTGAAAGTCATAAACTGCAAGATGCTTCATGCTAGACATGATATCCGCCACATCACTTCTACACCTTGTCATCTACACCTGGGTAAAATTTGAGCTTTCTAGGTAAAACCTTGTCAGAGTTAGAGAGTTTTTGGTGTCAGGTGACCAAACACAAGCTGTTCTGGGAGGAAAACTCAACAGAAAACAATGGGGTCACTTTTGTCTTAAAGCTGGAACCCAAGTTAAACAAACGCACCCAGCTTTGCCAGATTCACATTGAGGAGCAAATGCTATATGCTGCTGCTTTTGATGAGAACGATAGACAGACATACAAAGGACTTTACAGGAGAAACTTCACCACTGGAAATGATTATATGGAAAAACACTTTCGATATGTTTAAACTCTGGATTCCTCTGGTGGAAAGGAGAGTGAATATTCAGGGTGCGGGCTACGAGTGTGATGCAATGAGCCCAAACAGGTAAAATGTCCAAGTTGTTGTGATCACGATCTGAGCAATTCTTTCGCTAATTACGTTTTGTTGGCCTAGAAAATGGTGACAGAGGCTAAGTGACTGAAATGTAAGGAATCCAAGCTTTCTAATGCGGTAAAGAATTTTGATGTTGGACAAAAGCTTTGTTGTTTAAACTTTAATGACAACATATGAATAGCAAACAGATTGGCGATAACCCAAATTTCAACTCAAATTTAAAAAGAAAAAAACCTTGTTTATAGAGGGTTTAGTGTTTCTTCCGATTTCTTTTTGATTCATCAGAGTTTATCCATCTGTCCTGGTGAATCCTTTGAATCCGCCTGAATGTGAAGTTTCAAGTGTTTTATTCGACCTCGGCATTAATAAAGGGAGTCACGTGGCACTGGAAGCAGAGAGCAGAGGTCACTCTCACCTCGCTGAGCATGCTGTCTGCAGGATCGGAGCTGAAAGACTGGAAATGGTTTAATGTGCTGCAGGATAACGACCTTGGAATATACAGGCTGTTTCACACACACATGCACACACACTGAGCTGAGAAATTCATTCATTACAAAGGAATTTGATGCTTTGCAGAACACATTCACCTTCTCAGTCATTTCCTCTCTCACCGTTTTTTTTTTATTCCATCTGCAGTTTTCATTTTGAAAATTCATGCTCTCTTTACTCCTCCTGTTGTCCTTTATTCTCTCTGTCCTCTTTTTGCTTTCAAGCTCAGCCTCTTTTGCATGTGTGTTTCTTGTATTTCTTTAACATGTGTGTGCTCTGTGTCTGTGTCCAGGACCCAACCCGTGTGGTCAGCCCAGTCATCGACATTATCAACATGGATACGTTTGCCTATGTGGCAGCCTCAGCTGATCTTCGTGGAGGTATGTGAAGACTAAAGATGTCTGTGAGGCATCTGGAGGAGTGACAGAGAGGAACCCTGAGGCTCTGATGCATGAAATAGTTCTTCATTTGGACGGTTTCTTTGCTGTCATGACCCTCAAACAGGAACATCTGGAGAGGAAGCTGCTTCCAAAAACACATCTTAGTAAACTTAAATCTCGACACTAGTTTTGAGTACAGATACAGATTAAACAAACAGTTCAGTGACATAGATCTGAGTGGTCCAAACTCATCCCAACCTGCAACCTGCAAAAAAACAGTATAAAAGCCACACACATTCTCTCATATAGCTCTCACCCCTCTTTTTCCACACATCACGCTTGTGTGGAAAGCAAAACCAGCCTTTACACTGTCAGAGAAACACGTTTCAGTCATTGAGTTTCATATTTCAGCCCCGCTTTAATCCTGAAGATTCACTTTATGAAACACAAGACTGATTCAAAGACCCATCAGAAAAAGAGAGCACGGGTTATTTATGCAGGATTCTGAAGGTCGTCTGTGGAGGTGTTGACCTTAAACTCTGTTTTCACACATTTCAGCAGAAATACTCCAGTAAAAATTAACACTATTGGCTCTGTTGTCTGAGGTCAGGTGTGCTGTGCTTGAGCAAGCTTCATCCTTAAGTCCAGTTTCTTTTGGACAGTGTGACCACAACTTAACTGTGCTCAGGAATGATTCACCTCTCTGCCTTACCATATTTCAGAGAGGTGTGCTTAGCCGGATGCATGTACATGGATGCAGTGCACATATGATGCATTATCCATGACATTTTAACCTATAGCAGGGGAGTTATTGGGCTGTGTCAGTCCAAAACGACTTATCATAGGCCAAAAAAGTCATTTTAGTTGTAACAAAGTTCTCTGTGCTCTCAACTCAATTCAAACTTTATTTAAAGAGCATATTTAAAACATCCAGCGTCGACCAAGGTACTGTGCAGGCCAAGAGCAGCACAAATGACAAATAAACAATGTACAAAACAGAGTACTACAATCCAGAAAACAGTGCAAATATGTGATAAAACAAGAAAATCAAATCAAATTAAAATTTCATTAAAATTCAATAAGAAATTCATTAACATTCCGTGTAAAGTTTCAACTAAAATTCAATTTAAATTGTGTGTCTTTAGATACAATTCAAAAACCCTTGTGCTGGTTGATGAGGCCTCATTTCATAAACAGACGCTTCATGGTGAAGTCAGCAGGCCATGCATGTGTTGGCAATCATGCTTAAATCTGGTCCATAACAGAGTTGTTTAACAGTGAGCTATACTCGCCAGTGGTGGAACGACACAATGGCGGGGGATTGTGCTTGAGTACAGCTCAGTTACAGTGGCCAGTGTGTTCACGCTTTAAGTCTGAGCAGAGGTTTGAAGGCTCCCAAAGAGAAGAAGCTCTCAGGTTGTCGTGATTCTCAGGAAGTGTTTCAGACCTCGTCTCTCCATTTGCTTTCTGCTCCGTCTGTCAGACTCCCGATGAAGGCTGCAGTCCTCCATTAGACCACTTACAGTCCATCGCCTGAGCGTGCTCCTTTAGTGACAATTATCTGAAATACAGAGTCTAAGAGCTGAAACTAGGAAACCCTTAAAAGCCTGAGAAAGGATCTGAAACAGGGAGAAGACAGCTCGATGAGGAGCTGAAACCAAATGAGCAGATAATGAATCCAAACAATGAACAGCCGACTCTTCCTTCAGCTGTCTCAGATCTCTGAGTCCCTTAGGCTGATTTCCTCCAGTTCCCCCTCTCTCTCTCCCTCTCTCCCTCTCTCCCTTCCATTAGCCCATCTCTGACCAATCTTCTCCTCTAACAGCAGCCGCCAATCAATGCTGATAATAGGCCTGTCCACTGCTCACTCTCTCACACTCAGACACACTCACCAAAAACACACAAACACACATGAGCCCATAGGAGAGCACACAAGAGGCAGAAGGTCTGAGTGTTACTCACACTCACACACACACACACACATTAAAAACAGACTAAGTTCAATAATGACCCTAAGCATTCAGATGTGACCGCATGAATTCCAATATAGTCACGTGAACTCTTATATGAACACATGAACTTTGAACGATTGATTGATTGATTGATATTTTCAGTTTGATCATGTAGAAAATAACATAAAAGAGGGAAAAACAGATAAAAGAAAGAAAAAAGAAATCAATATGTGGTAATCAATAATGACGAGAACAAAACTGGGCATGAGATTAAAACAGTAATTTCTTCAGCTTCAGCTTACATGAGTGAAAAAAGTAGTCAAAAAGGTGTAAACTTATCTAGTCCTACCTCCTTAAATTTTACGACACTTTGTAACTGTAATCATGTCTTAAGTTTTCCAATGATTTTTAAACATGTACCATGAGCATACAGTGAATCACTCATGCAGACAAAACTACAATCATACCCTCTTTATATATGTATTTTTAATTCAGTTTTGATCACATGAACCCTGATATGAACTGTGGAGTTACAGAAACTGTCTCTGAAAGGGTCAAGAAAATTTCACCTGCTCTGTCAGATATCTCTCTCTATCTCTCTCACTCTCTCTTTCTCTGCCATTGCTCAATATATTGAATTGAATTGAATACTTTTTAAGTTTTTTCTTTAAGGTGAAAGTTTTTATAACAATCTTTAGTAAACTCTTAGGATTTATCTTCAATATAAACTACTGAACGTATTCATCATAATGTTTGATTAAATTTTCAGATTTACCTTGAATAAATTTGAGAGTTTTCATCCACCCATGACTCACTCAGCTTGAAGTCCTTAGATAACACTCTCATTTCAAACCAGAACACCATCTGTGTGGACAGTATTACACAGGTGGACTGAAAAAACCTCTGACTTTAAGTAATTGTGTAATGTTAAGGCCTGAAACATAAATATGTACCACAGTGAGGTAACAGAAGAACAGATTTAGTCTGAGCTGTTTGTGTTTATCTCCAAGTGAGTTTGAATGTTTTAAAATTTGAACAGTTTAACAGATTTACACTTAACATTTTACCACTATGACACTGAAATATCAACACTGTGCTACTTCATCACTGTAAATGTATCACAGTATAGCAGTCAAACACTTAACCTGTTTTCAGTCTTACACTTTAATACTTCAACAATTCAGAACTTAAACACTTTAACTTTTTTACAGTTTTGCACTTTGACACTTACTTTGGTTCAACAGTTTTAAGTTTTACAGTTTAACAATTTTAACAGTGAAAACTCAATAATACAATAATCTAATCACTTTACGGTCTTACAGTTTGAAAGTGAAAAATTGAACAGTTCAAACTTTTTTCTGCCTCAAATGTGCAACAGTTGAACATTTCAAAACTTAATTACTCTGACACAGAAACAATGCAACACTTTCATTGTTTAACTTTTACAGTCTGAAAAGTTTAACACTTTAACTCTTCAATGCTTAAACTCTGTAACACTTTACTATCAGACCAAGTTAAACGGTTCTAAACTTTTGAACATTTTATCACGCTAGAATTTTATCATTTTAACACTTTTTTAGCAGTTTCACATTTTTACACTTGTTTCCTGCTGCAGGGTTCGACTGGAGTCTACACTTCAAGTGGGAACAGCTGTCACCTGAAGAGAAGGCCCGCAGGACAGACCCCAGCATGCCAATCAAGTAACTATCTCGCTCACACACACACACAGAAAGACTCAACAAGTGTAAGAAAGTAGAAACATCCTGAACAGGCTCGTTAAGGAAGAGCAGAAACAGGATGGAGCAGAAAACAGGAGAAAATGAGGAGGAAAATAGAGATAAAGGAGGAGTAAAGAAGGTGTAAATATAGGATGGTTCTCTCTCTCCCTCTCTCTCTCTCTTTCTGATTCATTTTCTTCTTCAGGATGTAAAGTTTGTTTCTTAAAATCAGGAGCCAGGAAACTTTCCTGAATAGTTTGACGTGGGTGTTTAACCCCGATCTTCACTTCCCACTTTCATGCTCGAATGGAGAGTTTTAATTGCTGCTAAATGTGGTCACAGCGCTTCTGTGTGTGTGCATCTCTGTGTAAGTGTCTGTGCGCGTGTGTGTGTGTGTGTGTTTTCACACTTCAGCTATAAACTGTACAGACAGCAATCTTTGGTTGTCTCTAAAGAGGGGAGTTTGTCCGTCTGGATTTCTCTATTTTTGTTTCATCTACAGAGTTATTCAGATGTTTCATTGTATTATTCTCAGGCTTTAAATCCCTCACATGATGTTCAGAGCTGTCACTCATTACATTAACACTTTACACCAAACGGAGAATGATAAAGGAAAATAGTTCAGAGAGATGAAGCTTTAAAACACTGTTTAGAACTGACATTACACACAACTTGCAACATGACATGATGTATGTATGTTTATTTGTATTATGCCATATGATATATTAATGATATTGAATGATATGGTATGGTGCGTTAATTTTAGTGTATGGTATGATATAAAACTGTTTAACTACATTAAAAAAGGATGTGATTTCGGACTTAGGATGCTGTCTCCATTAAGTCGTTGGTCTTGTCCAATGAACCAGCTTATCTCAATCCGTAAACTTATAATGATTGATGAGGCTCATATGTAATGTGTCGATTTCAAACATACATGTAGCATACAGCTTTCGTCTTTCAGTGTTGGACTGCAGGGTTTGCTCAAATCAAATCAAATCAATGCCTGACAAATCATTTCTTCAGAGAGGAAAACGAAGAAATAAACGGATGGCAGAGGAACTGTGGCCTCTCTCTGTCTCTCTAACACACACGCACACATGCACACACACTCAGAGTTATAAATAATGAACCCTGGCAACGTTCCTCCTTCATGACTCAGATTGGTGGCTGGAGACCAGATTTACTGCTGTGCCAACTTGTGAATGTCTGACTCTGTGCATGTTTCTTTTAGAGGAGGCCGAGTGTTAAACACTTACAGATGGACTGCTGGTGATATGCCTGAGTATGCGTGTGTGTCTAAGTGTGTGAGTGTTGGAGAGGGAGCGTGTTGGGATATATGCAGATAGTTGGCGTGTACGTAGTTTGTTGTGACGGTCTTTGCCGACCTTCAGAGAATGAGTCGGTCCCCCCCATGGACTGTATAATAAACGCACATAGTCCCTGTGAAGCCACTCATCTGTTTCTGAAACAATTTTGAAGCAAAATGGCTGGTATGGCCATATTAGAAATGGGGCGGGCTTTGGGTCTTCACACTAACAGCTATAGGGCGTTTATCAATCATGTAAGGTGAGCTGTGCCTGCCATCTTGCATTCTTGATATCTTCTAAACTGTTAAGTTAGAAAAAGAGATCACCCCTAGTGTGCTACCAGGCTGAAGACATGTTTATTTCTGCTGTGAAAATGACATTTTTGGCTTGGTGTGTGTGTGTGTGTGTGTGTGTGTGTGTGTGTGTGTGTGTGTGTGTGTGTGTGTGTGTGTGTGACATACAGTACTTCCAGATTTTAACTCTTCTGCATTGTAGCATTTTTTCAGACAGGAGGATGCTGCTTGCTCTGACCACAGTAACAGAAGACAAATATAACTACAGTTATACTTCAGACACTTTTTTTCTGATGAAGAAAAACATCAAATAATATAATGTAATAAAACATATAATGACATAACAGTATGTAATGAAGAACTGTCACACAGCAGTGTATAATGAAATAATAGAAGAGAATATATAATAAAAATAACCATTGCTGTAGTCATACAAACTGTATTTACAGTTATAACATGAATAGGTCAGATAAAGGCCCACTTCAGAGTCTCTAACTGTTATTTTTAGTAAATAAACACACACACACACACACACACACACACACACACACACACTCAGGGTTATATTTGGAGACATGGAGGACAGGATCATTAGAGCTGAACAGAGGGTATCTGATGGCAAGTGTTGACTCTCTCAATTATCACATCGTCCAGATTATGATTCACCCTCAGCCTGAGTGGCTGTGTGTGTGTGTGTGTGTGTCTGTGGGTGTGTGTGTCTGGTTAATACTGTAGAGAAAACAGTGGGCACTTCAGTGGAGATAAGTCTTTGTCCTGATAAATCATCAGTTTGTGCAGAAACATACTTATTGTTTCATGAACAGACTTTGACACTGAATTTAAAGTCCTCTCTCTCTCTTTGTCTTTCTTTTTCTCTCTTTCTGTCTCTCTTTCTATTTCTGTTGTTGTTTCTCTGTGACAGGACTCCCATCATCGCAGGCGGGCTCTTTGTGATTGACAGGTCCTGGTTCAATCACCTGGGCAAGTACGACACGGCCATGGACATCTGGGGTGGAGAGAACTTTGGTGAGCTGATCAAAGAGTTTACAGACAACTGACAAACTCAGGCAGGACCAAGTGGCATCCCACATTGTGGAAACATGAGACTATGCAGAAGAGCTAAAGTCTGCACTTTGTGAAGGGTCTACCTGAGGCTGGCTCCTGAAGTACAGGTATAACAGGCCAAAATACACCCCATCAGAGTTATCCCCCTGGTTAAGATAACAGCTATCAGGGCCATTTTAACCTTGGAGTGTAAATTAGGCCAGGCCAGACTGTACTCCTCCAGGTGGGTCAGACCCCTCCAGGGCAAGGGGTTTTAAATTCACAAAGTGTTTGATTTAAGGAAGAGTAACTACTATAAATGCAAACAGAATATAAGACATACTTTGTCAATGTTTTTGCTTGAAATTACTGAAAGTGAATACTTTAACAGTTTAAGAACTGCAATAAATAAATAAAATCAAGCTCTATTTGGACTTGCAGTTGAATTCTTTCTTTAAAGAATAATTCTTTTTACAAAATCAAAGAGCTACTCCTTACGCAACAAAGTTCTACTTTAATTGCAATTATCTGTTATGGTTACATCAGACATCTCTTAGATTTGAACTGTTCTTTTGAACAGCTAATGGCAATTACCCTTGAAAATCTAGATTAATACTACAGGGATTGGGTACATTTCAAATAAAAAGTATTGCATTTGTTTAAGGAGAACACACATTGTTTTACATTACAAGAATACATATTTTTCCAAAGTACAAAGAGAAATACGTTTGGTGTAGTTTTGGAAATATTGTGGAATATGATATATTTCCTGTATTTAATGCCTGCTTGTTGCTGTCCTTAGCAGTTATTTCAGTCATGAGACCAGGGGTGTATTCCACCTGGCCTGGTGGAACACACGTCACCACCGTCTATCCAGTTTATAACCCTGGCCAAAGTATATTCTGGGTATAATCTAGCCTGGGCCATTTCAACCTGAGGTACAATCTGGACAGGAATTATGTTTTGGTCTTTGACACTGTGAACCACTCAAAAACCAAGTAACAAGGCCATTTTTACAGCAGAAATAAACATGTACAGTGTGATACAAAAAATGTCTCCTATCTGAATACTTAATTGTGTGAAGAGCAAACACTGTACGGAGCCTGGATTTTTTTCTAATTCATCAATTTGGAAGATATTAAGATCGCAAGTTCACCCAATCAGAGGCACGACTCAGACTCAAAGCTTTTCATATGGTCTATAGGAAGGAGAAGCTAAAACTCACACATTCATCAACATCTAAACTCACACATTTGCTGACACATAAACTCACACATTCATCAACATATAAAAAGAACAAGGAGAGAATAAGTGTTGAAGTGATGAGGTGATAAAGAAATGAAGCCGCTAAGATCAGTCTGAAGGTCCTTAAAGCTGAATGAAGGTGAAAACTCTTCAATCTGGAGACAACATCTGGCTCTCCTGCTGCTACCTGCCTGCAGTCATCTCAGCCGTGTGGACGTGTGTGTAGGCGTGTATGTGTGTGTGGGTGTGTGTGTGAGTGTGTGAGAAAGAGTGTGTGTGTAACAGCTCTGGAGTCAGACTGTTGATTGGTGGAGCTGCTGCTTTCCCCAGATCAATGAGAGACTGTTAGCCCCATTTTCCTCTCCTCTGACATGTACACACACACGTACACGCACACACATACACACACACACACACACAGGTTTGTGTCAGTCTCTCAGCATCTCATGCCTCCTGTTCTTCTTTGTTCTCTCCTGTTTCATCTTTTCCTCCATCTCCCTCCTCCTTAGAGCCTGTCCACGCTCTCCTCCTCATCTCCTCTTCTCTTCCTCCTCTCCTCCTTCTTCTCTCCTTCTTCTCTCCTTCCCGTCTCACTGGTCTCTGTTTTCTTGTTCTCCGTCTCGTTTCCTCAGAAGCTCTGTAAGACTTTGTAAAGTTTTCTCCTTCTCCTTCTTCAGGGGAAACTTTTCTGTTTCTGTCTTCGGAGCGAGCAGACAGCTCTGAGAACGGGCTCAGAATAAGCAGGTCATACCAACAGAGAAATACACTCAATCTGCAAATACACAGAGAGGGAGAGAGAGAGAGAGTTTTCATACCATTATGCCGTTCCCAATTACAAGATTTGAGGCATGAAGTGAGACGAGAGACAGAGGGATAAAGACTTCACAACCGCTAGGCCATCTGCACTCTGACCAGTGGCTGTCGATACATTTAGGGTTTTATTTTTTGCAAGAATTTAGCCTAACAAGTTTGTTAAGATTAGAGAATTTTACATGAAAGATTTGTAGACACCTAGTTTTTGTCTTTTAAATGTTTTCAAGAGAAAATTGGATTAAAGAAAAAATGCTCTTTGACTGTTCAACATGCTTTTTGTAATTGATTTTTATGGTCTTGGTCTTGACTCTGAAAGTCTTGGTCTCATGTTGATTGTGGTGCATTCTGGTCTTTTATACTGTGGTCTTTAGTACAACACTGGCTCTGCATCACATGGCATCAGTAGGATGTCCAGAAGATTCTTTCTCTCTACAATAAGGACAATGTTAGAAATTTGCTGTTTGGAGAGAAAAAGACCTTTACTGAACCTGCAGCTCCACAGAGAGAGGGGGTGACAGGGGAGGAGGGAGAGGTTACAGTTTGCTCACTGCCAATTAAAGCGACATTAAAATGATGTCATTTGACCTGAAGTGACGTAAGTTAGAAGAGAAGAGACGTTAAGCTGAGGGAAGAGGCCTGAGTTTCTTCTTCTCTGCCCCGATTACAGGATCCTATGTTTCTTGAAGGTGAAACATAAATTTCAAAGATTGCAATAAGGTGAGTGTTTATTGTGTGTCCTTTGTGCTTGTGTGTGCAGAGATCTCGTTCCGGGTGTGGCAGTGTGGAGGCAGTCTGGAGATCCTGCCCTGCAGCAGAGTGGGTCACGTCTTCAGGAAGAAACACCCGTACGTCTTCCCCGAGGGAAACGCCAACACCTACATCAAGTAAGAGTTCACTCCATCTCTCTGAGTTTCTGAGAGGATTTATCAGAGCTCTGTCAGTCAGAGGGTTGTTTCATCAGTTGAGGACAGACACGCAGACAGCGAGAGAAAAGATCTGGAGCAGAGAAGGAAGAGGGACGCACAGCAAAGGGTCGATGCCACGAGTCGAGTAGAAACAAGGAGGAAAAAACAGCAAGGAGCAAAATTAGTGAGAGAGATAGAGGAGGAAACAGAGAGGAGGAGGGAAAGAGGAGGAGGAAAGTGTTGTCTTAGCGTTTTTTTTTTTCAGCAGGAGCTGCTAACGGCCGCTGAACGCCGCTCTCTCCGTTGTTAAAGTGGATTTACAGCTGCCTGCCAGCCTTTGAGCTGCCAGCACAATATTATCCTATTAGCATAAGCTGTATTCTGTTCTCTGCCCCTTTTAGTTCAAACAGCGAGATGTTTACAGGCAGTCCAATAATCCATTAACAGGACTAATGTGCTCAGACTGCCAGTGAATTGATGTTGTATAAATAGATTAATCAGGGCGACAAAGAGGACGCTGGTTCCCTTCAGAGGGTAAAATGCAAACATTCGGCGTTACAGTGCTTTCTGGTCTTAATGGCGTTGTAAAGAAAACAGAAACTGTCAGGGGAGACTGAGAGGCTACTTCACTCTATAAATATGAGCTGACACAAAAATAAATTGTTATTATCATTGAAAACCTGATTCAGTTATATCAGTTTGCTGAATCATATCATTGTGTCATAAGAGAAAAAAATATATATGTATAATATTTCTGGATTATTGCGCTGTATCCACAGAGAGGTCAGCATGACCTCTGACCTCCAGTCATCTGCATAAAGACACTCATTGACCATTTAGCTTTACCTACGAGGACAATGATTCTCTATTTCTCAACATATCTTAGCAAACTATATCCGATCCTTACATGTCACATTCACCATTCCTCAAAACAGCTTGGTGGGACTTGTGATATCATATATTAATTGTATCCTAAAGCATCGTGGTGTTTTGGGTCTATGGGTTCGGATGTGGGTCTTGGATGAGTTTGGAGCTCCTGCTGTTTCAGGTCTCTGTGGAGCCCCAGCCTTCTTCCAAACGGCTCATTTAAACTTCAGCTCATGCTCAGCAGCAGCACGCAGCGAGTCCTTGCGCCGCCTGTTTGATGCTCGTTTCCCAACTCCCTATTGGCCGTTACCGAGGCAACATCTGTTCGGAGCAGGAGGACATGGCTTTTATTCACGTCACAGCAGCTCGATGTTTGTGATCATAGCACATCTCCCAAACAGAGCTTCCCGTGTCTGCTGCTCGCCGCCCTGCTGGTTCATCATCAGGGGCCCCACGCCACGCTTTATGAACACGCCAAATAAAATGGCTGCTTAATAACTCGATTACAGAGATTATACTGTTTCCTCTGTCACACTGCCTGCTGTGCAGCCCTCTGTGTGTGCGTGTGTGACTTATATTCCTGTTTATACGCCCACAAACATCTCATATCCTGGTTTCTTCCCCTTCATTAAACTGCCTGAGTGTGGAGCTCTAATGAAGGGTTTGTTTCACCTCACTGAGACTCAGAGACCGAGCTTATAGCTGATTACGTCACAGAACAGAGGAGAGACAAGAATTTTTCCTCAGAGCTGAATTAAGAGCAGTTAGCTGGTTCAGGTCCAGAGGGAGGACTCCCCTGGAGTCACAAGCTCAGGTATCAGAGCAGTCAGCAGTCAGGTGCCAGGAACTCAGGATGACTGTATAAGAAATGAAAAATGAGAATCATTACCTTTCTTAGATGAAAGAGGGCACTGTTTGCCTCAGATTCTTCTGATGGGGTGTTATTGTTGAACAGGGGAGCAGATGCAGAGGCTGCAGGTGAAAATGAATTGGTAGAGTTTCTCACACAGAGACGACACCTGATAGAGATCTGCTGAAAAATGTATCTTCGGATGAAGATTTGCCCTCACTTTAGAGGATGATCTCTGTCTGTCTCTCAGGTGTACCCGTGTTTCTTCCCCTGTTGAAGATCTTATCTCTTATCATGAAACAATCCACAGTGTTTACTGCTTCAAGCTCTTTAAACAGAGTTCAGCCCAAATATAATGGATTAAGGGACCATTTAGCTTCCTTTCAAAGTAAAAGTACTCAAAAACAGAAATTAAGGTAACCAAAGCTTCAAGAAGTAAAGAATACAAAATAACAATTAATATTTAGTAACATCAGCTCTTAGAGACAGTCTTGTTTTCAACATAAACTCATCTATTCATCCCTTACAGAATCATATCATCAAATCAGAACTGTGGATTACATCATTCTGGGCCATATCATATCTAATCTTATTGTACAGTCTGGTTCTGTCAGGTATCAGATCATGAGCTGAGTGTGTATATATGTTTATTTTTCTCAAGTCAGGCTCCAGTAATTTGACTTCTCACTGCAGGCCGAGTTCTGCCTCTGGATTTCACTCAAATTTGTCTGACAGGTTCTTAAACTGCAGCAAAATAAACACCCTACCATTGAAATTATACTCTGTGTGTGTTAGTGTGTGCTGCCATTATTCAGTATGTCAAAGTCTGACACACACATGGCAAACAGCAAGAGAACAAACACTAACACTGATGGTGTTTTCACAGGAACACACGTCGCACAGCAGAAGTCTGGATGGACGACTTTCGCCTTTTTTACTACTCAGCTCGTCCAGCAGCACGAGGGAAATCCTATGGAGAGTAAGAACACACACACTATCACTCACACCTGCCTTGTCTATACACACCTGATCAAAATCTGAAGACCCAGAAGTTTGCATTTTGCACTGTTAGATCTTAAAACTGTTCTAAGTAGAGTTTCAAAATGCAAAAAAAAAAAGGAAAAAAGAGTGGGGTCAAAAAAATGCCTTTGCCATCAGGTCGTGACAGTGTGACAAAAATGACGTTGAATCCACATTTTTTACAGATTTTGGCTTTTAAAAACTGTGGTCTTGAAGTTTTGATCAGCTGATGAAAGGACTATTTCACTTTAGTTGTTGTCTGCCATCCAATGCTTATCAAGTTTTTTTCACCTTAATCCCATTTCTTTTTTTTTGCAAAATGTAAATTTGTGCAATTTTTCAAATGATCTTAAATCTTTGATCACTTGCGTATCTGTATCTCCTTCGTTGGCTGGAGCTCTGAGGTGTAGATGTATAAACAGGATCAGGAACCGAGTTAGATTAAGGATAAAGATCAGGATCAAGGCCAGGATTAGAATTAGGATTACATTCAGAATGAGCAATAGTCTCAGGATCAGGACTAAGGATCATAATGTCTCCTCTTTCTGTCAAACATGAACACAGCTTGTATAAATGTTTACCTTGTTGGAGTGTAGGAGGAAAATCTCTGTACAGCAGCAGGAGCAGACTTTAAACACCTGTCTAAACACCTGTCTGTGTTTAAGTGTGTGTGTTTAACTGTCTGTGTGTGTTATAATGTCTGTGTGTGTTTAAATGTCTGTGTGTTTATCAGTCAAAAACAGAAACAACCTGACATTTAAACATCTCTACCTTCCTCTCACATCACTCACTTGAATTATTGGACCTGATGGAGTTCTCTCACTATCTGATCGTTCTTTGTTTGTATTTTTGACTCTGTATCTGACGGCCTGTGTGTGTGTGTGTGTGTAGTGTCAACGGTAGAGTGGAACTCCGTAAGAAGCTCAAGTGCAAATCCTTCAAGTGGTACTTGGACAACGTCTACCCAGAGCTCAAGTAAGAAAGTCCTTCCATGTGCATGTGCGTGTGTGTGTGTGTGTGTGTGTGTGTGTGTGTGTGTGTGTTTTTACTTGTGTGCAGGAGCAAAATTGAAGGACAGACTCCAGAACTGACCTTTTTAGGGAAGTGTTTTCAGCAGGGACATAGTGTACCAATATGATGCAATGGGACAAGAACAGTTTAGTTACATTGTTTATTATATTATTCCAAAAAAAGCTAACAGTTTAGCTATGTTGTTCATTAATATGAAACTAATGGAAGCTAACATGGTGGAGCACAAAAGTTTTGTTGTGTTTCAGCGTCCCATTTACATGGCAACAGCGTTTTTGCTGACCAAAAACACAAACTTTTGAAAATTCTCCAGAGTGGAATTTTTCGAAAAAATGCCATTTTCCCTTTCTCTGTGTAAGCACAGCCGGAGCTTTCCCTGTAAACGCTGCGTCATGTTCGGCTCATGCGCAAAAAGCCTCCACTTTGCCATGCACAACAACAGTGACCTAACGTTTCGTTCTTCTGCTGCTTAATCTACTGACTGTCTTCTACCAAAACGTGCTTTTATTGCATTATTTTTTCAAATAGAGAAGAAGTTTTTAATATAAACTCCTGATGACCTCTTCTTCAGCCTCTATACTGTTGTTGTGTATATGGCTCCAACAGCTCCTGTCAGTAAAAATTAAAATTAACCGTCATCAAGCAGTTGGACCAATCAGGATCAAGCATCCAATCAGCCAGAATCTCAGTAAGACATGAGGTGATAAAACACACCAACACACACTTAGCACTTAACTATTAAAAGGCACGTCTCGGTAATGTGTCACAGATACACAAACATACATCAAAATCAGAAATATTGAACCATTGCACACACTTTCATTTCAATGTTTCCTTGCCCATCCAAACATTATAACACACACTCTCACACACATTTAAACACATGCTCTAACACACACGTCTGCACTCTTAAAGAGGCGTTTATCCACTGCAGGCTGGTGTTAATCCCTCAGAAAGAATTAACAGGCCAGCTCTCCAGGGAGGACGGACCTGACCCTTAAAATGCGGAATAACCTTTAACGGGTTATTAAAGCAGAGAGATAGCAGATTGAATTAACGCTGCAGGGCTTAAGCCCGAGTTTAGAGCATGGCTCAGAGTTTAACGAGAAGTTTATCAGAGAGAAACTTTGAGAAGTAATGAGTTTAGAGAGAGGAGGCCGGGAGCGAGTTAAAGGTGCAGTACGCCATTTTTAAATGGAGCGATAAATCAGCGTCAGAGGGATTTCCTGATAATGAGACTGTGGAGGAGATGATTGGAGTCTAATTCTCACCAAGGCTCTGAGGCTTTTTAAATAGACCACATATATTCTCCAAACACTAATACTGCCATACTGAGGGGTTACAGGGTCAGTCCATTAAACTTATGAAACTACACCCTCAGTTTGAGCTTAGCAATGTGAGTATTTTCTATGTTTATCTGCTTATTAAACAGAATAGCATTGAGACCCTCAGATGACAGTGGATGTTTCCTCTGTTGCCGAGTAGATTTCAGGTAAGTTGAAGCACAGAGAGCACTACCTGAACAGGAGACATGACACATACATTCCTGTCCACAGGGGCCCCAGACTCAGCTGAGTGTCAAAAGGTTTCTTTTTTCTTTTTTTGTTGAATCTGTGCAATCTCCTTCAGCAGGGCATGATGGACCCCTTTCTTACACTTATACCGTGTTTCCTCCTCAGGGTCCCAGACGACTCAGACTCTCAGTCGGGGGTGATTCGACAGAGACAGAACTGTCTGGAGTCTCGCCGGCTGGAGGGTCAGGACACACCTGTTCTCACACTGGCACCCTGCGCAGGGACAGAGGGCACCCCACCCAACAACCAGGTGAGTCACGCAGAAAATATTTGCTGCTTCCTTGGATTTGTAGATGTGTTTCGCTTGAGCAACACAAAACCCCAAACCAACTCTTATGGCCAAGAGAAATACATGAGACGGGGTAGAGGGGAGCGTTTCTGAAGTTTTGAAATGAACGACTCTTTTCAGCAGGTGATTCGGTTCAGTAATTTCACCCAGATGATTTATTAACAACAAATCAGGAGCTGAGGCTTCCCTGTACAGCTCCATGCTCCACTTCACAATCGTCTCAGGCAGGGGTGAATTTTCCAACAATGAAAAATAAAAGCTGAAGATATCGGAGGAAAAATGGTCAGAGAGTCTTAAACCAGACTGATGAACCTGAAGGGTCCAGGTTTAGATGTCTCCTGTGTCAGATCATCACGTCAACTCTCCGTCTGAATCTGTACAGCAGATTTTATTCTAAAGAAACTACTCTCCTCATGTTCAGTACACCGAGAGCACTGTGAGTGAGTGTGTGTGTGTGTGTGTGTGTGTGTGTGTGTGTGTGTGAGCCTTCTCTCTTCTTTTCTGTAATTAATACCCGTAGGATTCTCATTACTCTGTGTTGTGAGCGAATGTGAAGGCTGTGATCTTCAACAAGACGCCTCGCGGAGAGCAAACAAGTCAGCTGCTGAACAGCCCGAGGGCTCTGACCGAAGCTGCTGGTCCAAATCCCTCAACTCTCAGAGCACAGATAAGTGTGTGTGTGTGTGTGTGTGTGTGTGTGTGTGTGTGTGTGTGTGTGTGTGTGTGTGTGTGTGTGTGTATAGTTGCTTCCTGCTCAAAAGTGTGTTTAAGTTGCTCTCAGGTGGAAAGGTTTTTAATTTTTTTCGCATCATTTCCTTCTCAGAGAGTGAAATCAGCTTCATCTCTGAAAGTTAAATTAAATTCAAGAAGTAGTCTACATCAAAACCTCTAGATCAAAACATTTACTTTAAAGAGATTTATTTCCCTTCACACTGCAGAATCTCTCCCTTTGGTTGTCAGTTTAGTCACAAACTGTCACAAGTCACAAAGTCCAGCACACAGTTAACAAACCCTCCATTGAAGGCAGCAGTTAAGATAAGAAAATATCTTGTGCTGAAAGAGTTAAACACCAAGCACTGACGGAAAACCTTCAGTTTCCCAGAGTTTGAGGGTAAATTTTAAAGCTTCTGTGGGGAATATGAAGTCTGTGCAGAGTCTAGCGCCCCCTGTGGACAGAGTGGTGCCGCTGTTTTTACTGTCTGTGCTGCTAATGTTTGGCCCTGTTGTTACACATGAATCTGCTCCTGCTTTGTTCTGACTCTGAAACGGACTGAGCAGAAACAAACAGTCTCATTCACAGCCTCCTCTCCTCGTCCCAGTCTCAGACCCTAACACTGAACTCAGACAGATTCTCAACCCGCGTGTTAATGCTCCTATTTGCCTTTAAAGCTCATAAAGAGATAAACGTATAAAGTTCAGTCTGTTTCAGAGTAAAGCTCCTCTAAGGAGCTGTAACAGATGATACAACAGATGGAAACCGAACTAAACGAATGAAAATGAGACTCAGGGTTAAACATGTGTCTGTCTAATCTGAATAAATGACTGCAGATAGAATACTTTGTTTATGACGCACAGACGTGTCTCGCAGCCCTGATAGAAGAGGGATTGTTACTCAAACTTAAAGGCTCTGCTTTCAGGCTCTCAGTGACAAAGAAAGGATTTCTTTAGAGCAGCGTTCACAGTCAGGATCAATAACAGAAGCTCAGAGACCAATTTATGAATCCACAGCAGCAGAAAAAAAGAGCCGAGCGCTCATCACGTCAGTCAGATTCAAATATATTCTGCTCCATTACTGAGACGTTTCTCATCATCTGACGCTGACGGCGTGTACAACAGAGCAGAAACATGAGACACAGGAGCAGGAGAGTGACGGCCGTGAAATTCAACCCACTGAGCCACAAAAGCATCGTTCTGAGCACAATTTGTCCCAAACGTGAGGAGAGCAGTCCACGAAGCTAACCGTAACCCTAAGAGCGTGAAGTTAACCCCGGCCCTGAGAGCGTGAAGCTGAGCGAGAGACGGGTACGTCTGAGAAACAGCTGACACACACGTCTTTGTGCTCACAGTTGTCGGTGTCAGCGTGCTCTTTGTTTTAACCCCGAGTGTCACAGAGACATTAGTGCTGCGTATGCAGACTGTTTCAGAGCTGACTGCTTCATGTTCAACCAACGAACATGTTAACCTGCAAACCTGCAAACCATTAACCAGAGCTGAGGAACAGTCAGCACAAAACAAAACAGCCAGAGAGCAAAACACTCCTCACAAACACACGATGATCAAATACAACAACAAACACAACAGACTCTCAGGCTCACCTGTTTGACTACTCATTAACCCAGTTATCTAATTAGCCAATCACACAGCAGCAACCTAGTTTATTCAGCCATTATATGTGTCAATATAACACCTAAAAGTTTCTAGTTGGTCTAATGTGTATAAAAATCATGCTCAAGAAAAATGAGAACAGCTCAATAAATATGTGATGAATAATAAAATTGTGTGAATAATAAGATTGTCAGACCTTAGTACATAAACTGTAGAAAAGATGATGAAACTCCAACATGTCTGAATATTAAACTGGTGAGTCAAACTTAGAATAAGACGTACTCAGAATGTAGTACCTGATGTTTTAGTTGATGATGATGATGATTCTGAGTGGCGTGTTGTTGTGTGTCTGTGCTCTCTGTCGGGTAAAGTCTGGATCGTCTGCCTGCGTGTTAGCATCCAGCTGAGAGCTGATTTATGGAGCTACAGCATCAATTAACCTCCAGTGTCAGTCTCCTCTCTGCACTCCAATAAATCAATCACCGTTGAAATAAAGCCTGCAGGGCTGACTTACTCAAGATAAACCCCACAGAGCCTCACTGGGACCCGAAGAGACTCACACAGCCCCACAGAGACCCACAGAGACCCACAGAGACCCCACACCTCTCTGTAACCCTCACAGAGCCCTCAGCTTGTCACAGCTAATGTGTTCATCACTGTATTAACAGATTTTTGATTAATGTGTGGCTCACTGGCTGCAGGGTGAAAACACGGACTGGAAACATTAATGATTATTTCCTCCATCACTGATCACAGAGAGATAAAACATCAAGCCTGATTAAACACGGATCAAAACACAAAGTACAGAACAGATATTTAAAACAGAGACTACAGTAGCTACGATAACAATCAAACCTCAACATTCATGTGTTGTAGAAATCCCTGTATCTGCCTGTAAACTGATGGAAAGGCTTTGCTCTAAAAATAACAACAGATCTCCACCAGATGGTTAAGTTGACAGGAACTTCTAAGATCATTGAAAATGCTTACGGTAAAGAACATTTATTTTTATGGTTAGCCTCACAGCTAGAAGGTCACCAGTTCAAATCTCAGTTCAGATGTGGCGGCCTTTCTTTGTGGAGTTTGCATGTTCCCCCTGTGGCTACACTGGTTCTCTCCATTTTCCTCCCACTGTCCAAAAACATACTCACCAGGTCAATTGGTGATTCTAAATTGCCTGTAGGTATAAGTGTGTGCATGAAAGCTTGTCTGTCTCTGTGAGGGCTTTCACACTGGCACAGTTGTGTGCTGGTTCTTGGAACCAAATTTGCCGCGGTAGGACCAGAAAGAAGGTGTTTCAGAACCTGGAAAGTTGGTTCACTTCTGAAACCAACTGGGGAACTGTGACATCACCCATGGACGTGTCTTATTCCGCGTTGATAAAATAAGGAAGCGGTTGAGGAAGTCAAGAAAAACAGCAATTTAGTTTACAGAATCTAATGTACTCACAGCCATGTTTGATTTACTGCCGTCTTTGTTTACATTTTATACCGAGAAAAACATGGAAGTTTTTAGTTGTAAAGCGGGCATTTGTTGACTGTTTTATTTTTAATTGTATTGAAAAAGGGCATAAAAAAAGCACATTAATAAAACACTTTTCTAACAAACTAGAACGTGACTTTTCCCTCTCAGCCATTCTATGAGAAAACAGTGCACAACCAAAAGAGCTGGCTGAATATAGAGTGGTCTGTTGTTTACCTTCGTTTGTGCAACACAGAATTAAACCCTCACACTTTCATTCTATGCAAATTTGTATGAAGGACTGGTTCACTAGAAAGCACCAAGTTTCTCAGAATCCAGATCAGGACTGGTTCCAGAACCAGAACTGTGTCAGTGTTCCAGCCCTGTGATTAACTGGTAACCAGTCCAGGGTGAACCCCCACCCCTCTCACAGCTCCAACCACCCCTGACCCTGAACAGGATAGGCAGTAAAAGATGAATGAATGGATGGGAACAGTTTTATGCTGTTATGGTGGATTTGTGATGTTAGGTCAGAAAATTAAACGTGATCACATTAAAATTTTAAATTCAGTGGTGAATAATGCCATGATGTGAACTCAGTCTCTGACTCAGTGTTTGATGTCTCTGCTCATGTGGACTCAGTGAGACCTCTGGAGGATGCTGACATGTTTTTACAGCCTGAGGTTTTCAGTGTTTTATTCTCGATGTCAGGTATCACAGGGAACACAGTTTGAAGAGAGCTTCACTTCCTGTTTCCCCCTGAATGACTTTATCTCTCTGTGAGCTTTATCAGACAGAAACACTCTGAATGTCAGCTTTCAAAAGCAAACTGACAGACAACATGTGAACATTTCAAGTCAATAGAGACTTTATCTCCCCCCTCTCCCTCTGTCTCCCCCCTTTCAGGAGTGGGTTTACACCCATGGGCAGCAGATCCGGCAGCAGCAGCTCTGTCTCTCCCTGTCCACCACTTTTCCAGCCTCACAGGTCCTACTGCTGCCCTGCAACCTGGCCGACGGCAAGCAGGTCTGTACATACACACATACAGTCACACACACACACACCCACACACACACACATTAAACACAGGTGGTGTGAAGCTGCAGGCGAGTCACTTCTCTACATCATGGGGCTGATAAATTAATCTAAATGTTAATTAATCTAAAGCTGAATTTGTCCAAAGATAATCACTTATCACACACACACACGAGCGCGCACGCACACACACACGCATGAACACAAAAACACATATACACACACTCATGCTGCAGGGGGAGCAGATGCTTCACACTTTTTTGGACAGGCAGCTGAAATACTCTTAACACACACACACACACAAACTCACACACACACACACACACTTGTCATTACCTGACCACTGGGCACCTTGACGGCGTCCCAGAAGCCCCTGCAGCAGAGAACAACCTGACAACCAATAAATCACCAGAGAGAGAGAGAGAGAGTGGGAGGAAGGGCGAGGGATGGGGAGAACAGGAAAAGATGTAAAAAGAAGAGAGGAGGGTAAAGAGAGGAGAGGAGGGAGAGGGAGAGAGGTTGCTGAATATTACCTCATTACACCTGACCACCTGTTCAAGTGTGTTTTTGTGTGTTTGTAAGTGCGTGTCCCATCTCTCTCACTGTAAAGCATGCTAAAGTATGTTTGTAATCTCTGTTTTTTTTGTTTTTAGTCTGTGTGTGATGATTATAAATCTCTTGTTATAAACACAAAAATGAAGGATCTTCACTCGTGGTCCGGGTTTCAGTCTGAGACGTGTTCTGGTTCCTGTTAGTAGTCTGAGTCATATCAACCAATCAAGTGTCAGCTGGAGAAATGGTCGCTCAGGATTCTGTCGCTTGATCTCAGCGTCCTCGACCCCCTGCAGACCTAGTCCTCCCTCCTCTGCTGTAGACCTCAGTTTATCAAACATCTTTGAAGTAGTTTTTCTCTCCTCTCGAGAACAGACCTGACAAAGCTTAAAGCTTAATATTCATCATGTTGATAGTACAGCCCAAGCTTTAATGCAGTTGGGACGTTGTGTAAAGCATAAATAAAAACAGAATACAATTAAATGCAAATACAGTTTAACCGATCTTATTCAATTGAATACAAAGACAAGATGTTTATAGTTCGTGCTAATAAAAAAAATTATGCTTTTTTTTTTTTTTTTAATATTCACTCATGTTGAATTTGGTGCCTGCAACAACTTCCTAAAGAGCTGGGACAGGGCGCGTTTACTGCTGTACTACATCACCTTTCCTTCTAACAACACTCAGTAAGTGTTTGGGAACTGAGGACACTCATTTTTGAAGCTTTGGAGCTGGAATTCTTTCCCATCCTTGCTTGATTCACCACTCCAGCTCAACAGTCAGGGGTCTCCGTTGCCTTAGATAGCACTTCATAATGTGCCACACATTTTCAGTGGGTGGAAAGTCTGGACTGCAGGCAGGCCAGTCTAGTATCTGCACTCTTTTACTACAAAGCCACACTGTTGTAACAGGTGCAGAGTCAGACTGTGGTTTGGCATTGTCTCCCTGAAATAATCAGGGACGTCCCTGAAAAAGAAGTGGCTTGGATTTTAATCTATTTTTATTTATGTTTACGGAATTGGGGTTGTATTTCATCACATTGAAGAGACGTTAATCGGAAGAAAGTCCGTTTGTGTTTCAGCTTTATTCTGCTGATGGAAGGCAAAGTGAAGCCTCTATGTGACTTATTGTTAACAGTCAGACTCAGACTCACCACAAACACAAGAGCAGAGGCTGAGAGGGGACATCGAGGTCCTAAAAATAATGTTGGTGTTGTTTTCATCCCATGGTCCTGTCTCAGATTGATCTGTAAACATGAAGCAGACAGGAAAGGAAGTGTTGGCAGGTGAATCTACCTGCTGCCACTCTGGCAGGTCTAAAAAGTTTGGAGTCACTCTCAGGAGGACAAACCAGGTCAGTTACTGCTGATTGAGTCTGACTGAAGAGAGAGAAGGAGGCAAACAGAAAACAAGGATAGAGAGGGGTGCAGAGAGGGGAGAGGGAGAGGAAATTTGAGAGAGTGAAGGATAAAAAAGAGATGTTAAGTCGTAAACAACGTGTTACTGCATCATGTAATGCGTCATTATTCCTCTGAGCCTGCAGCAGATCCTCAGAGTTACACACACACAAGAAGCCATACACTGGATCAGTGACACGGGGACACACTGAGGTGGATTTCACCAAGGAGCCTCGTCCTCACACTCTACAACACTCTGACAAGTTTGGATATTTTTATTCTGGGAAAGACAGTCCCCCATGGCAGAGAGAAAGAGAAGGACGGAGAGAGAGGGAGAAGAATAAACACAAAGGTAGAGAGGATGTCAATCATAGACGAGAAAAGATGTTTGTGGAGCGTTAGAGCAGCTGAAACCAGAAACTGTGTGTGTTCTGACAAAGTGTGTGTACTCAGAGTGTGTGCTTGACCCATCAGTGTGTGTGTCTGACGCACACTGAAAGTGTGTGAGATTTTAGACAGGAGAGAGATAATCTGACATGAACAAGAGGGAGAAAAGGAGTATGAATTTAGACAGAAATCTAAGAGGATGGTAAGACAAGAAGACATGAAGGGAGAGAGGAAGAAAGATCCTGAAGAGATAAATGGGAGAAAAAATGTAGAACATAAACAAAATATGAAGGATGAAAGAATAGAAGCCAAAAGAAAAGAGCTTTACGGTCCTGAGGGGAAGGAAAGAGATGATGAATAAAAGAAAGGAGGCAGATAGGAATAAGAAAAGGAGTAAGAAAAGAAGGGAAGGAGGTGGAATTGAAACGTGCACATGCAAAGAAAGGCGAGAAGGATGGATGGAAAAGGAGGAGAGGAATTAAATGGATTAAGATAAAATAAAGGAGCAAAGGTAGGAGGGAAGAGACAGAGGTGATAGAAAGATAAAGAGAGGAGGAAGAGAAGATAGAGGGGGGTGGCAGGTGTGTTTTATATTTCAGGATGTTTAATTAAGTGAAGCACATTGCTGTCATGTAAACCTCTGTTTGTGTGTGTGCGCGCGTGTGTGTGTGTGTGTGTGTGTGTGTGTGTGTGTGTGTGTGTGTGTGTGTGTGTGTGTGTGTGTGTGTGTGTGTGTGTGTGTATGTGTGTGTATGTGAGATAACAGCAGATGTAGAGTGTTTCTCTCTCTCCGTCCATCGTCAGCAGTAACGAGCTGAATGTTAATTGATTTACTTTTAATTATCCTCCATCTTTTTTTCAATTAAAAAGCTCAGCCGCCACCGCATGCCGCTTCACCACAAGCGTGACATCTTGACGACGCAGCACAAGGCTGCACTCAAAGAACAAAGGCTGACTCTGAGTGTGTGTATGTGTGTGTGTGTGTGTTCGTGTGTGTTCGTGTGTGTTACATGGCCACATGAGATAAAGATACATGACAGTGATATGCCTCAGAGGCCCTGAAAACACAACATGACCGCACCCTGATGCACACACATGAACAGAACTACAAGAGGAACACACACACACGCACATACACACAAAAATTTCTTGACTCTCTCTCCCTGATGAGTGTGTCTCAGACCCTCGGCTGATAAAAGCCTCCTTTCATGTCTGATCATATCGGCTGCTTTGTTTCCAGCTAAAGAACCCGACTATGAATAATGCACTGAGACACACACACACACACACACACACACACACAGAGTCTGAAAGCTGTATTTGGTCAGAGAACATCTGCACTTCAGTAAAAAGTGAGCAGGTGGCTCCATCTAGTGATGCGAGGTAGTAATCACAGCCGCAGGTGATTGTAAACTCTTGGTCGTATTTTAAACGTCTGATCCTTCATGTGGTTTTTCCTTTTCTTCCAGCGCTGGCAAAAGTCAGGGACTCACCTGGAGCACCTGGTCTCCAGGTTCTGTCTGGACTCAGAGATGGCTCTGGATGGGATGGACTCTTCACGGATGCTGGTCATCAGCCCGTGTGAACTGAGCGCGTACACACAGAGATGGGAGGTTCCCTTCTCCTGACCCTGTGACCTTGTGACCTTTGACCTAAAATATGAAACACACACACACATACACACACCTGCCGTCACAGAGACTGAGGCGCTGCTCTTACAGGTGCATGAGCTGGTCAGATGAAGCTGCTGCGTTCAGGGTCTCTGTGTGGACGGACTTCTCTGAGCCTCTTCAGGTGTGGAACTGTGAAAACAAGATTGAAGCTGGAGACACGTCAGAATCTGCTTGAGTCAAACCAAGTGCACCTTAAAGAAAACCTGACAGACAGACAGGCAGGCAGACGGACAGGCTTCAGTTGTATTAGAATACACCACCTTTTGTCTCAAACTGAGCACAACTTTAACTTTCAGCACACACTCACTGACCTCCTTCACACACTTAGACTAAGGTTTCAAGCCACAAAACTGAGCTTCAGAGACAGAGACAGAGAGAAACAGAGCGCTCTGAGCTGACAGACACCTTAAAAAGGGACGGGTCAGATGGGCTGGACCAAAAATAAAACCTCTGAGTTATTCATAGCAGACATTTTTATTTCATTTCACTAAAAAAAATCATAAATGACTATAATAACTACAGACCTGTCTTCAGTTGATTTAGCCTGATCATCACAGAGAAAACGCATTTGTGTGTTGCAGTTTCGTCCATCTCGTAGTGAACATAAGTGAATTGGGCTCAAACCTAAAGGTGATATAACAAGAACCTCACACAGAGTTCAACTTTGAGTATGTTTGTTATTATTTATATCACTCTCTCAGAGTAAGTTTTCTGGAGTCTGATATGGAAGAATGATCCGAAATGTAATAAAGATGAAGTAATAAAACTAGACCTGTCAAAACTAATGCATTAACCCAGATTAATTCATTACCATGATCAATTTGATTAAAAGATTTTAACACATGGAACCCAACTGCAATGCAGAGTGACTCAAAATCCCTGAAATGTCTCTGGCAATGCATTTTGGGTGGTTTGTGTGAGTAGAATAACGGCAAAAATGGGCTGTTGATCCAGTATGACAGGAAACAGAACCGACCAACCTTGTATGGAAGATGCTAAACAGCATGTTGGCCTTCTCGATGAGAAACTTGAGCACAAGAAAAAAAAGCGAGAAGACAGAAAAGTCCACTTACATAAAGTTTTATATTCACTCAGCTTGAAGGAGTTTTCTTGCCACAGCGGAAAACACCACAGTAAACACAAAGCAAACGCTATCCTGGGATTCTGCTTGCACTTTGGCCAACGTGTCGAGCAGCTCATAATGAACCACTCTCAATGAATGTTGGGTCCTCAGTGAGTCGACCTCAGACTCCACTGCCAGGTGAATTACAACAAACTACAGGCCCATTAGTATGTCGAGGACAGAGGCTTTAGAAAGGTTTAGCAAGTGGCTGCTCAGACAAATTGTACTACACTCCATCAAGCATGTTTTTATTTGTTAACAGGACTTGTTAAATATAGCTAAAAAAAAACAAATTAAGTACACAAAGTACATTCCTTTCTTTCTTGAACTTGTTTGCACATGAAAAATGAAACACACTTTATAGAGATAAAAATGATTGATATGCCCAAAAAAGTAAGAAGTTGTGACACTTTGGGTTTTACATAATTTTTTAATTGCATTTCAGGGTCAGCATTTCTGTTACAGTATTGACCAGTTATTACATTTCAAGTTTCACTGCATATTTTTTCATTACATTTCAGTTCATTGTTACATATCAGACTCTAAGAAGGCAGGCAGATAGACAGGCTGTAGGTGTGTGTTCAAGACAAACAGGCACAATAAGGAGAAACAGAGACAGCAGCAGATCTGCAGTACACCTCACTGTCAGAGAGTCAGGTCACTGCAGGTCTCTGTGCAGGAGCTGCATGTGAGGATGTTTCTGCATAATTAACCTTCATCAAGAGGAGCCATCACTTTACAATTTCTTTTATTTCTAACTCATTTCTTAAACATGTCAGCATTATTTATTAATTTATGGTTTTAATACTGACACCATTGATTTCTCTGTGCCGGTTCATGTCCTCATGTCTAATCTTACAAATGTTTGTGTCCTGAGAGCTAAAGGTGATAAAACTTTGAGTTGAGATGGTTCCTTTTTTATGATTCCTGAGCACACAGACAGCATGCTGACAGTACACATGGTCGTGGTTGATGGGCAAACTGCAGCTGCTGTGGGGCTCAAACCTGTGACCCTGCAGTCATGTGACCCTGCACACACTTAAGATTCCTACAGAGTCAAAACACAGCCCGTGTCAACCACAGACCTACAGATATCTACAGATATACCTTCAGTCCTTTCTCTGAGGGGGGTTTTGCAGGAGGAGCTCTCAGATTTCTAACTTTGAAGACAAACTGTGTCCTTGTCCTGTGTTTGACTTCATCCTCTGCATCCTTTTGATATCCTGACTGAGTCCAGAATAAAAGTTTTATAACATCCGCCTCTATTTCACTGAATACAGTTGAGTTTGATCGTAAAGATACACTTCAGCAGACTGCATCTAAACAGAGCCTTATCATTTATACTCAAATTAATAATACACAAACCCAGATACATACCCAGCTTTTTCCTATGGCTGTGTAATCCTGTATGATAGTGGTGGGGGGATCGATGCCAATATGGGTATCAGTGTTGATCAATATTTGCATGATGAGATCAATACTTAAAACGATCAGTATATTGCCGATTTCCAAAATATCATTATGTTTCTGTAATAGCTGATCTGCCAGTATGTGCACGATGTTTGATCAACATGACATATTGGGGCACAGATGGCCTAGTGGATAGGTCGCACGCCATGAGGTTTGCTCTCATTCCCAGGTTCGAATCCAACCCGTGGGCAGTTACCTGCATGTCACTCCCCACTCTCTCCCCCTTTCCTACTCTCCTCTTCCTATTTCCTACTCTATCCACCGTCCTCTCTCCTATTGAAATAAAGGCACAAAAAAAAAAAAAGCCAAAAAAAATACAACAAAAATAAAGACATATTTAACGAAACAATGTAATAATTATTGATGAACATTCAAACTTACAGTTTTACAATGAAGCAAATTAAAGCACATGATTATTGTCTGGTTGAAAAAAAAATTAACTATTTTCTTCAATTTATGAACTTTAGCCCAAGTGCTTGTGTGTTATTCTTGATCAATTTTTACACACTTATTTCAATGTAAACAGTTTGGGCATTGAGAACAAGGGTACTGGCCCTATATGTACTTGGTATCGGATCAATACCAAATTTGCAGTATGGCATCTTCACCACGACCTTATGAAGTTTTATGTATTAAGCAGGGTGGGCTTATCACCACAGCAGCCCTTAAGTGCAAATTACAACGGCGAATAAGACAGCACAACAGCAAATCAGAAAAGACTATTTCTTATTTTCCATTGTGTTTTCTGAATTGCCTCACTTGCACTTCAGGGCCACCGTATTAAACCAATCTACTTTTACTTTAACATCTTTGAGCTTCAGTCTTCACATAAGGAAAATAGATGAATGAGGAAAAACTGATGACCATTGAAGGGATTGAGGGTTTTATGTAATGTCGATAGGTTCCTGTAAACACACACACACACACACTCACAAATACACACGGTACATACAGTGCAGACAGAGAGAGGAGGAGGTGTGTGCGGACCCTCTCCTATTTTTCCTTCTCTCTTTATCTGAACCTCTGCACCAAATCTGATCCTCTGAACACCAGAGCTTTTTAATAACATCACCTAATAACGGAACATGTCTCTCATCCTCAGCGGACACATTTTGATTCATTTCGTTTCTAAAGGACCCGTCGTCTTCTAGAAGAGACTCGCTGTGCGTAAGTACAATGACCTTTTTCATTCCGCCTTTCTTTACGTCATTTTACCCTAAAGCTCGTCCTAAAACACACGGAACCGTCACCATACTCCCCCCTTCAACCTTATAATTTAATAAGCCTTAATAAAACCTTCATTACGTGGGAAATCGTGACATCTCGGGCTGCCCGTGATGAAAATATATAAATATAGGTTGTTTTGAGCATCATTTTCAGTCGGACGGTTATTCCAGTCACACTTGTAGTCCTTTCATTGAGCTGTGCCCCATCACTGAAACTGAGAAAACGAATGGGAAAAACTACAAGTTCCGGTGAGGGACTGAACCACGACGAGATGGGGTGTGTGGTTTAAATGTTCCCGGAAATGTTGAAACTACATCACTCAAAGAGAGATAGAAGAAGAGATGAAGAGCAGAAACACGTTTAACTGTATTTATTAGATTCTCATGAATGGAAAACGACAATTTACAGTTAAATTATCACGTTTCTTTTAGCGCTAAGTTGAGTGAGATTTTGCCTGACACGTCGTTTTCCATCTTAGCTCTTTGTCGAATTTAAGCCACAGTATATGGTTCATACCTGGATAGAATAAAACACAAGCTTAGCGGGCGTCCCTGAACGCATCACTTTTCCTGTTGCTCTTTCTTCTTCCGGGTTATTTTGCTTGTTTTGAATTGAGATTAGGTGGTAGCTCTTTACACACTTAAAATCCTTTTTTAAGCAGTTTAAAAACCTTTAGTTAACGGTTTATATTGAAGCACAGAGCATGTCTGACAGGAGGAAGCTGTTGACATGCAGCCAAGACGGAATCTGACCAATGTTGATCCCAGACAGGAGTAAGTGTTAAGTGTTGTCAGGTTTGATAAATGACTAAACTTCAGACTGTGATAGATTAAAGAGATAGACTATCTGCTGGAGGAGTAAAGTGATTCAGACTGAACTAAGATGATGAACCACTTGTGTGAGGTGTATTTAATGTAATTGCAGCTCAAAGTACTGACGGCTGTAAAACGTGTGTGGAGCCACAGATTGATTCTCACTTTTACAGGGAAGTTTTCAATATTATTTAGTTGAGAAAAAAACAACAACTATGGTTTCATTCGTAGAGAAAACACTATCTTGAATTACTTGAAACCAATGAAATAACAAAGGGAAATGTGGATAGTGAAAATTCTCCCTGTGCACTGACTCACAGGTGGTGGAAGAATGAATGAATGAATGAAAAATATTTAATGGATTCCTGAAGGGGAATTTCAAATGAATTAGTGATCACAGAGAGCAGATTAGTCTTTTCATTAAGTTATACTTGCATAAAAAGTGAGCAGTTTACATCAACTTCCTCCCACTGAAGATCAGGGTCTTTATTTTACATTTTTAGAGCTTGGTGTTTGCCCTGTTTGTTATACATGAACATGTTTGTGTGTCTGACTATGTGTGAGAAAGAGTCTTCAACTTCCTTGTAAATTTGCATCATAAGTATGGATTCACCGATACCACTTTTTGTCAAACTCACTCTCTCACAACAAATGAAATGAAGACCATGATGCACCTGCACCTGTTGCTGACATTTCAACAGTCAACAGTCCTGTACCTGGGCACCAGTGACAAGCCGAATTGCTTATGGTGGTATTTGATGTTGAAGTATTCAACCTACTTTTACAAGTACAAGTCCTTCAGCGTGGTATCGGCACTGATGCTGGATACTGATATTGGTATCGGTGCATCCTTAATAGTAAGGTGACTCAGTTAGTCAGAATAGAAGTTCAGAGGCAGTAGACAAACGTGCAAATGCTCATGGAAAAAGTCGAGCACCCTTGAAGCAAAGCTTAAACACAACTTTGCGAGCACATAAATTCTATAGATAGCATAATGGTCAACTTAATGTTTTCCTATGAGTCTGTGAATATAATACGTTTCTGTGAGCATAATGATAACATACTTATACTATTTTCCAACAACTGAGAAGACTTGAAATGTTTCTTTATGTCACTGTCACACTCTCTAACTCTCCTCTTCCTCTCCCTCCGTCTCCTCAGCCACCACATGTTCCTGCGGCAGGTGAGCTCCTCGTTCCTCCCCGGCTCTCGTCCAACGCTCTGCAGGGCTGGCTTTAGGAGCAGCGCCACCTCCTCCTCTTACCCTCCTCCCCACCTCCCTACTCCTCCCCCATGGTGGTCAGTGCAGAGGTGTCCCCCCCAGCCTCCTCGATTCCCCCACCCTCGCCCTCCTCACCCTGCAGGTTATCGGGTTAACTTTGGAGGGACTGCACGTGCTCAGACTGTAAACTCCAGTAACTTTGGAGGTGGTGGGTGCTTCTTCGGTACCTTCGCTGGCCTCAGGATGGAGCAACACGACAGAGACAGAGGACCTCCCTATAAACGGAGGAAGAATGTGGAGGAAAAGAGGAGTTCTGAACAACAGGAAGGAGGAGTGACAGGCGGTAAGGCTCAGGATGGAGGCTCGAAGAGGGAGCATCACAACCACAGCCACCAACAGGAGCAGCTTAAAGACCGGAGCCGGGACAGAGGGAAGAGCGGGGCTGGGAAAGGGGTCAGCAGAGAGAACTCTAGAGACAGAGAACGGGCTAAAAGCTGGGACAAAGACAGACAACGTAAAGACAGTGCCAGTCGGGGGGAAACACCAAACCGAGGAGGAAGCACACATCAGCGAGCCGGAGTCAGAGACTCACATCCGGAAAGATCCAAAACCCAAACCACAAAGTCCAAACCCGACCAGGAAAGAGTTCCCACACATAAACCAAACGCCTGGTTCAAAGAGAGGAGACAGGAGGAGCAAGGTGGGAGTGAGAGGAGCTCCAGAGGAGCAGAGAGACCGTTCAGTGAGAGAAGGGGACCTGGTCTGCCTCTAAACCCACCACAGGAAGCTGGAGCCAACAGAGATCCCCCCCCACCTGGAACTAGATCACCGGACCGACCACAGGGAGTGAAACCAGTTCAACGTTAGTTAATCTGAATTCAAACCAGTTCAATGCAAGTTTTTCCTACACCAGTCCGGTGTAGGGCTGGGCAAATTAGTCGTATATTAGATTTGATTGTAATATGACCTGCTGCAATATTTTAATCGCAGATAGGACAATCCTGTCTTGAAATGTGCTGGGATACCAGATACACGTTTTTTTCAGTTGATGTTTTATGCTCTGCACTATTGTTGCTCAACCAAAGAGCCAAATAGTTGAAAACTACTTTTGCAAAAGCAATAATCAAAGTGGGAAAAAGATGTCAATACAGCAAAGAGTAGCAATAAAAGTGAGATCTGAAGAAACTTAGAAAATGGTCAGAAAGTAGCAAAAAATTGTCGAAAAGTGGCAAAAAAAAAGTAAAAATTAACTAAAATGGGTAAAAAAACAGTCACGCAAGCCATAATTATCAACATTCCAAGAAAAAAAGGCTCGAAATAATTTACTTTGTGTAATGAGTGTATATAATATCTGAGTTTCACTTCCTGAAGTGACAAAAAATATAGAACTTTTTATGATATTTAAATTTTTGAGATGTACCTGATCAAGCAAATACAGTTTACTGTATATTTTGATTTTTTTTCCAAAATCTGTTGTTTCCCACTGATTTTTATTTTTCTTATCAAGAAAGAGAAGGACAAAAAAATCATACTCTTCACTAAAGCAGCTGATATCAAATTTGCCATAGTAATCAAAATAGCTCTGCTTTTTTAAGTTGTTTATTTCTAGTTTTATCATTTTAATATGCAGCCCCTTTAATGGAGAGTAACTTATTGTTTGTGATTGTTTAACAACACATAAGATGGGGGACAAAAAAAACCAATCACAATCACTCAACAAATCGCAATAGCAATATGGGAAAAATAATTGCAATTAGATCTTTTCTGCGAATCGTTCAGCCTTAGTTCAGTGGTTCAGATACTAAAGTCATCAGTCTTGAACAGCTTTCAGTTTCACTTTCAAAGGTAAATTTAGTGTCATCATAGATACATCTCCATCTAATATTTGGCAGAAGGACTTTTTTTTTCTTCATTTTTTCATTCAATGTTTGAGATGAAACTTCATTAGCTTGCCCTTCTCCCTCTCTCTCTCCTCAGCTCTTCAGAGACACTGGGAGTTCCCCCCTGCCTGCAGTACCTACCCGGAGCCTCCAGGGTGCAGCACACCTTTTGACTTCTCAGTGATGACGTATAACATCCTGTCTCAGGACCTGCTGCTGGATAACTCCTACCTGTACCGTCACTGTGACCCTGAGGTGCTGCTCTGGAATCGCCGGCTGCCCAACCTGCTGACCGAGATCCTGCAACATGACGCTGACGTGAGGGGATGAGAGCACACACACGCACACGCACCATCACCACAGAGACCAGCACATCTTCACACTTTGATCTGAAACTGAATTATCTCTATGACATCTCCAGTATATAATCTGGAGCTGAGCTTGTTTGAAACCTTTTTCTTCTAGATCCTCTGTCTTCAGGAGGTCCAGGAGGATCACTTCAAAAACCAGATCAAACCCGCTCTGCAGGCTCAAGGTTCGCTTGATATCGTGTCTCTGGTTTTTCTCTGAGAACTGAGTTAAAGAGGAACCTCTGCAGAAAGCTCTACCACTGAAACTTAATTAATGTGTGTGTGTGTGTGTGTGTGTGTGTGTGTTCAGGTTATCAGTGTGAGTACAAGAAACGAACAGGAGGTAAACCTGACGGCTGTGCCATCATCTTTAAGACGTCCCGACTCTCTCTTCTCTCCTCTAATCCTGTGGAGTATTTGCGACCTGGTGACACCCTGCTGGACCGGGACAATGTCGGTCTGGTTCTGCTTCTTCAACCCAACAGCAGCAAGGGCCAATCAGATCTCTCCTCCATCTGCGTGGCCAACACTCACCTCCTTTACAACCCACGTCGAGGAGACATCAAACTGGCCCAACTGGCCATCCTATTGGCTGAGATTAACCGACTGGCCCGCCGCACTGACGGGTCGACCGATCCGGTGGTTCTGTGTGGAGATTTTAACTCCACCCCCCGCAGCCCACTCTACGACCTGCTGACCACCGGCTGCCTAGACTACGCAGGGATGCAGATTGGCATGGTGAGATGCACTACAATGTCTACAGCTTCATCCTTCATCAGACGCTATAAAAGGTCATTTAAAGAGTGTGTGTGTGTCTATCTGTGTGTGTGTAAAAAGGTGTCGGGTCAGGAGAGCAGTCCCAGAGGTCAGCGTCTCCTCACATCTCCAATCTGGTCTCGGAGTTTGGGGATTGACCAGCAGTGTCAGTACAACACACCTGCTGCAGAGTCCCCCAGCAGCCCCACAGGTGAGTCCATGACCCCACAGGTGAGAGCCGGCTCACAGAGATTGTGAGGATGCTTGAGGTCAGATCTGAAGCGTCTTAAGATCAAAGTCTTGTAATGTTATTTTTGTTGTTCTCATGTTTTTGTAAATTAAACTATTTCATTTAAGTTTCACTAGAAACATGTTGAAATGCTTTGCTTACATCCCACCAAATTCTGGCCCATACACCATCATTTGTTTCAAGTCTTATACCTGAACAACCATGAGGTCAAAATTCATCAGTGACACCTCATCTGAAAGGTGAAAATCTATTGTTACAGAAAATGTTGTGTTTTAATACGTGGCTTAAGTCCACACACGGCTAAATGCAGCTGAAGCTTATTTTTTTCCCTTTTCAGTGTTTTATAACTGTTCTTGAAAATCATTAACTTCAATTTGCTTCATGTCAGACATAAGACATCCACCACATCACTTCTACACCTTGTCATCTATATAAAAAAGCACCCAGCTTTGCCAGATTTACATCAAGGGGGAAATGCTACAAGACTGCAAAGCTGCTGTTATCGACGAGAACAGACACGATAAACAGACAAACAACGGACGCAACAGGAGAAATTTCACCACTTGGAATAATTTAATGAAAAAACACTATTGATATGTTTAAACTCTGGATTCCTCTGGTGGAAAGGAGAGTGAATATTTGAGGTACGGACTATGGGTCTGACATAATGAGCCCAAACAGGTAGGATATCCTGGTTGTTGTGATCGTTCTCTGAGTGACCTAATTGTGACGCTCCCTGATGCAGTATAGTATTCTGATGATTAATAAGGGTGTTACTTTTTTTTTACTTTTGATAAAAGAAGTAAGCAGGTTGCCTTTAATGGCTCTGTGTAGAGGTGTTTGTGTCTCCTCTTTCAGTCTGTGAAAGTAAAGGTTTCTGTTAAAAGTTTTCTCCTGAACCTGCTTTTAATCATTCAGAGGGATTTTCCTTTTTTTTGTTTCCACTCAGACCCGTTTCTGTTCACTGCTCTGATGTACAGCTTAGTTATTTATTGTAGTTTCTCTCTGCACCTTTCTGTCCCTCTCAGCAGTTGAAGGGGCGATCTCTAACCTGACAGTCCAGGATCTCTCCGCCACAGCTGCTTTCACCAGGTGATCTTCCTTCTCTCCCCTCAAACTCCAAGAACAGGAGTAGAAAATGAACAATGTGAGAAATATAAAACCATGAGAGGTTAAAGGAGGAGAATCATTTCACAGACAAGAGCGGTGAAGATATCTGACCATTGTCGCTTTGATAGAAATATTCAAACTATATTCATAGTCACACATTGAGGCTCCAAAACCCTCTTCAGTCTGTACACACACTGTGACCCTCTGTGTGTGTGTGTGTGTGTGTTGATGCAGGGCAAGGATCGAGCACGGTCTGAAGCTGCAGTCGTCCTATCAGCACCGCCTGCAGCCTGATGGGAGACCTGAGATCACCACCTGTCACTCCAGAACAGCCATGACTGTGGATTACATCATGTATACACCAGGTACACTCTCTCTCTCTCACACACACACACACACACACACTGAGACAGATGAAGGTTTGAGCTGATGCTGGGTGACAAACTGATTCTGATGAGATCTTGTTTTGTTGCCATGTTGATCAGATTCAGTTGCTCTCTCTATTTCCTCGTCCTCATAGAATTCATCACAGCCCCCTCACTTCATGGTGGGCGGGGCCTCCAGCTCCTGGGCAGGCTGTCGTTAGTTGGCCAGTCGGAGCTCGAGGAAGTCAACGGCCTTCCAAATCAGCATCACTCGTCTGATCACCTCCCTCTCCTCGCTCGCTTCCGACTACGACGATGACTCTGAGTGGGTCTGACAGAGAGATCTAGCAGAGAGACGCCGCCACAGTGGAGCTCAGAGGAAGGAGAAGAAACTGATCCAACATGAAGTTTAATTAAGTTAAGTCAAGTCAAAGACAGACTGTCAGAGGGTCAGTTTTCCATCCAGTGAAGAGGCTGATTCACAGCAAACACAGAGTATCACTGTCACCATCACTGACATCACACGTCACATGAGTTCAACAGCAGCAGAGCACTTTCACCGTCTGAGGTTTCAGGACTGAGCTGAGAAAAGTCCCAGTCCCACTAGGTTTTCAGACTTTTTTTTATCAAAAGTGTTCTTCTTTTAGAAACAGGTTTTAAAATGTTCAGATGCCATAAACATGAAGTGTGACAGAGTTTCTCACCATCTCCTGAGCTGGAGGATTACGTCTTCATGCTCAGATATTCTGTTTGTGATCGGCTGATGTCAGAAAACAGTTATAATCTGAAACATCCTGAATCATAGCGTTTTATCATCACGGGAGAAACAAAGATGAGCTCTTTATCTACGAACCCCTGTTGTTTATGATGTTTACACTTGTTCACGCTGCTGAGATATAAATGCGTTATTTTAAAAAGTGAAAATTTCAAATCTGGTCAAATCCTTTGAAACATGCTCATAAAAAAACAGTGACACCTCAGATTAGTGTAGACAAACAGACTATAATCTTCAGAAATATTTTTCTAACGTGGACGGTTTGTTAATAAAAGGATATGATTTTTTTTCATATACTTGTGTTTGTGTGTTTGTGTTTCAAAATCTACAGGGTGTTAAGAAAAAATGAATCAGGATCAGCAGATGAATTTAGCTGATCGATAATTGATGGTTCAGATCAAACAGTTTAGAGAAAAATCTGAAAAATGACTGAAGAGGTTCAATAGGGCCATGAAAGAAAACGCATCTAAATCCCCACATACAAAAGTCAATACTTTCTTGGCATGTCAAAAAGTGAATTCTCCCATCATAAGATCTTTTCTTCTTCTTCTTTCATCCCTGATCAAATGCAGAGGAAAATATGAACATGGAAAAACAAATGGAGAAAAGCAGTTAAAAGTAGTAATGGTCAGTGTGAGGACTCTGAAGGAGTACAAGCTCCAAAAGCATGTCCAGACACTTACTGCTACTCTAAGAAGAGAGACTAGGATCATGTGGGTCTTACCTGACTGTGAGCGGAGGTGTGTCAGGGATCAGAAAAACTTTCTATAATTTTTTTTCCTAAAGATGATGTCACTTGAATGACGATTATCTGCAAACAATTGACAAATGACTATAGAAAAGGTACCAAAGAAGTTGCTTGCTGATTAAATGTAGAAGTTGCTTAGGAGGTTTCCCTATGAGCATTTTTTTTTCTTTATAAACAAATAAGGGAAAAATAGTCCTGTTTGAAAATTGACCAGATATCTCCATTATTAAATATTTTTTAGAGAAGAAAGTGCAACTAAAAGGGCATTAGCTGGAATAATATCCAATTGAAAAAGTGACCAAACAGCTTCTGGAAAAGTAAATTTCATAAACACTATATAATTACAGTGTATTTCCTCTACTTTGAAATTGTTCATGACATGCAGGACACGTTTTGCTGTTTACATTTACCTTGTCTGCTTGATTTATAAAAAGTGTGGAGGCTTCACGGATATAATAGCAAAACATCTATTTGATACAAAGAATATGAATTTATTTTCATTGGAAAAACAAATCTTCTTTGGAGGCTGGAAATGTGTGTGTCTCAAAGGCACCTTATGGTAATATTGAAGTGAATGGAAACAGACACACACAGGGGCATGTATGTGACCAGTGTATGTGTGGGAATTTGTGTGTGTGTATGTGTGTGTGTGTGTGTGACGCTGATAGATGGCTGCAGCAGCTTTCTCAGACGCTGCTCTGGACTCAAAGTGTTTGGTATTCTGAGCAAGCTGCTGCACTGCAGCAGCAGCACAGCCTGCTGCTCCTCCACAGGCCTCCCCTTTCTCTCTCTCACACACACTCTCTCTCTCCCTTTTTCTTAATATGTTTGTTTGTAAGGTTTGTGTCTTGTGTAGTTTCAGTGTTTTACCCACAGGGGGTGCTGCTCAGCTTGGCCCCTTTGTCCTGAGATCCGGGCTTGAGTCCCACATTGCGCACTTCTATACTTACTCTTACAAGTATGGGCACATGAGTGTGTTTATAAGGAAAGTATGGAAAACGCTGTGCACTTTGATTTCTCAGTTGGTTCACTTACAACAGTCTAAAAAGTTGAGTGTTGGACGCTGGAAACTTCTTGATGGTTGTCCTTCTGTCTACAAAGAGGAAAAGATAAGAACAGATCAAACAATGGTTGATGGTTACAATGAATTAAAAAAAAAAAAAATCACCTGTGAATAGTTATGAGATACAATCGTAATTTCCAGTAAGTGTGAAGCAGCAGTGTTTGATTTGGGACAACACTATCCCTTAAGGGTTCATGCACTGCTGAGTGAGTGCAGAGTGTACGTAGCACACTTTATGTAAGCATACTTATGGAAGTATATGCTTTGAGACAGCCAAAAAGAAACACAAAGAAATGTTTAGCAGAGCAAACACGTGAAAACAGACTGAGGTCAGGTCAGAGTTTTTAAGTGGATCTGAATAACATGTTGGTCTAACTCTGTCTGTAACACTTTACAATCTTTGTGATGATTTGAGCTTCTCAAACAAACAGCATACCGTGCTCCCACTGTAAAGATTTTTACCTACATCAGCAAAGTCCTGCTGTCACATAAACGCACCACCGGCAGAGAATTGAAAAGTGAGTAAAATATAACAAGTTTCTTCATGTCTCTTCTGCTCTTTCCTCTGGTTTTGTTTAGCTCTGAGTTTAGACTTCAGTTTTTCAAATATAGACCTGCAGGATCCTGGAGACTCCTGTTCAGTCTGAGCCCCACTGCTGAGGTTTAATGTTGTTCATGCGATGAGCACTAGATGGCAGCAGAGAGCTAAGTGTTTGATGGAGGACTCAAACCTACAGGGAGCTGGGTCAGGTCTGGACTGCGAGGACCTGTGTTCAGTTTCAGCTTGATCATCTATACAACAGCTCACCTGGTGACAAAATCTGAAATGTCTGCTCCCCTGGGGGAGTTTTCAGGTTTCAGAAGTAGATTTTTCAGCTTCTTCTTCTGAGGTTAAGGAGATGCATAATGATTCTGAAAGGATGGAAAATCCAGAAACAAAACATTTTTCAGGGTCTCCATAGAACATATAGGAATAAGGTTTCAGGACAGGTGAGTCAGTCATGTGTACTTGACTTACGTAGGTGAAGCCCCTCACACATGAGATCACCTGAGGCCCCTATTGGCTGCTCAGTCTGGGACAGTAAACTTCCATCTGAACTGTGATGTGAAGGTGGTGGTATGTGACTTAGAGTGTGAAGTCCTCTCTGAAACAGGAACTTTCTCTGTGCTTACAGAAAGTTCGTCTTCACCAGCACAGCTTCCCAAGTGACCAATCAGTGAAGAGTTCTGTTCTGCTCCCGTTTACCTATTGCAAAAGTGCTCTCTGATTGGATGGCAGCATCATTTCTTCTGAGACTCAGCAGGGGGAGAGAGAGAAGGACGAGTTAATCCTCACTGCAGAGAGAGAGAGACCAGGTTGGTCTTTTCATTTTATCCTCACACACACACACACACACACACACACACACACACACGGACAGAGGTGAGCCTTTTTATCCCTGAGCTGCTGCATGGATGAGAAATGAAGGATTATTTCCATAAATCTGCTTCCTCCATGAGCTTGTGCTACACACACACACACACACACACATCTGCAGAGGGATGTAAGCAGATTATTTGATGAGTTGTGTCAGAGTGAACTCAAAACTGCAGAGGGGAAAGAACAGAGCAGTGTGATCGTCTTTCATCATGAAAAATCAACCAATTTGTCTTTAGATTTTCTCTGCCTCTGCCCTTTAGTAATGATACTAATATCAATAACAATAATAATAATAAACAAAATAATTAAAATCTCTGTATGATTACGTAATCTCTAAGCGCAGAGTTAAATTTCTGTTGATGTCCCCTGAGCTGAGTAAATCATGAGGGTTTGTCCTTTGGTGTGTTAGAGATATTGATCATTCTCTCTCTCTCTCTGCATCGCTCCTTTTCTTTTATATATAATATAAATATTCTTATTTCACATCACTGTTGCATATTTAAGCTCCCGTGAGGAGTTTCTATCTGCCCAAACAGACTGAAGTCCCCCAGACTCTGTGATAAAGTCAGATTAAAATATCTCACACAGACAAATAAAAATATTAATATAAAAAGCTCCATGACATCACTCTGGAATCAGCCAATCATATTTCTTACATTGATCTCAGCGACAGCTTATCCCCAAGCTGACCAATTGCAGTTCTCACTCTGACAGGTGAGTAAAGAGTCAGAGCCCACACCTGTACAAACATAGATCCTTTATTTGAACACATGCTGATGTCACACTCTGTGGGAGAAACACGTCCTCACAGAGACTGTAGAGGGCACTCTTTAAAAAACACCATCCAATAAATAACATGTTTACAGAACATCAGTCAGAGGAGGCTGTTCAGGCACACACACACACACACACACACACACACACACTCACACATTCAAACATGTGCAGTGTGACGCTGCACAGAAACACTCAGAGGGAATCATCAGGAAAGATGAGCGTGAGTGTTTCTCTGTCTCAGAGTTTCAGAGGAGGCCCAAAGGCCTGAAGGTTAACAGTCTTTAATCAGAGACTCCATCAGGAAGAAGTTCACACACAGACAGTCTGTGAACCTCCTCACACACACTTTAATCCAGGTCAGAGATCTGTAATAAGGGGCTTTAATTATCTCCTCACTCCTAACGTGTTTCTGATATGTAGCTTCACTTGTTTTCTTCCTAGAACAGGAAAATAATAATTTAAACTTAGTAAAGAGGATTTACAGTCAGTTATTATCAAGCTTTTAACTCGTGTGTCAGATTCAGATGGAGGGAGGAAACTTTCTTTAGGTGGTTTGCTGAGGCCGTCAGCAGACACCCATCCTCACCTTCCACTAACAGCTGATGTTACTGTGACTGATCTGTTCCTAGCATCAGTAAACAAGACTTTAACATAGGAACAGATCTAAGAGAAGAGAAGCTGAAACTTTTAAACTCGGCAGGAGGTGATTTGATTTGAGAGGACACAGCGAGAATAAAAAGTGAGGCTGAATGTCCACTCAGGGCCTCCATAGATGTCAGATTGTGTTTCACTTTCAGCACTTTCAAAGATACAGAAGGAGGAGTCAGCACTTTGGAGACTAATGAAGGCCATTAAAACTCTCCTGATACAAACAGGACGAAAAACTTGTTTTCCCATTCAAACTATTTAAACAATCAAAGGAGTCAAACATCCTGATAAATCAGATTAATGACTCAAACATCCAGATAAATAAGATTCAACAAGTCAAATATTCTGATAACTCAGATACATGTGTCAAAACAATCTTTAAAGAAAACATTGGAGCTGAAGTTTCTACCACGTGAATTAAACTAAGGTTGTGAATGTTTCCATCTCTGTCCTCATTGTCCTAGAACGGTCCGCTGGTTTGTCACAGTTGTTGGTTAAAATCCCAAAAGCTGGAGTCAGAGGTTTGTTTGTGACGTTCAGTCTTATGAGCAGTTGATGTGTTTGTCTAAAAGCAGCTCCGGGATCAGTTTTTCAGCAGAGATCCAAAAACGTTGTCTGTCCGACGGTTAAACAGCTGCTTTGTGCTTCTCCTGCTGCATGAATGTGTAGATGATGATGAATATGATGATGGTGATGATGTATTTATAAAGAATCAAGGGTCTGTCAGAAAGACGCTCAGCTGGTTGAAGAAGTCAGGTCTCTGACACTGTGCTCTGGTTTTCTGCTGGACTAACATCATGTAGAGAAGACTCAGATCTTCTCTCAGCACCTGGACTCAGAGAAGGACTCAGGCTGGATCTGGAGCTGGATTTAAAACGAGAGAAAGACCCTCCTCATGTGGAGTTATTTCCAAACTCTGAACTCCTGGTCCTGGTCCTGTGATGTGTGGAAGACGTGGATCTATCAGCTGCTCTGTGAAGCAGCGTGTGCATAGCTCGCTGCTGGAGTCAAAGTCAGGATTCAGAGTGTTCAAGTTTGTTTCTTAAAGTTTGTTCAGTGAGCAAGACACGTTAAATGAAAGAGGAGAGAAAATCCAAAGACAGGAACAAGTGAACTTAGATTCCAGACCTCCTGATGATAGTGAAGAAAAAGAAGCAGGTACTCAGATCCTCTCTGTCAGGATTAGGATCAGTCTAAGAGTCTGCAGAGGGTTTGTCTCTCTGCCTCACGAAAGGCAAAGCAAAGATTGTTGTCTATGAGGGAACAGTCGGTTTCAGATGAGTCTTCTTATTTCTGTGCTCTGTGTTTGTTTTTGTTCATCTGCTTGTTTGTTTGCATGTCTTTCATTGGTTTGTTTGTTTGTTTTTTGCTTTTTTCCTCAGGTGAAGCTCTCAGTGATCATCCTCTCTCTCCTCTCTGTGACGGAGCTGAGTTGTCAGAACAATGTGATGTTTCTTCTCCCCTCACAGTCTGAAGAGATTGAAGCTCTGTTTTTGGACCACATGTTGGTCAAAGAATCAAGAACATGAACACGTTTCTCATTCTCTCTTCATCATCCTGATCAGGTTTCACTCATCAGACTTCTGGAACTGATCTGGTTTTGAACAGGTTGTTAGTTCTGGTACAGGTCTTCAGAGAAAGACGTGATAAATAATCAGATTAAAATCAAGAGAACTGGCTGTTAAATTTTTCTCTTTAAAGTCGTGTGCGCTTCAATTTGTTTTAGACCGGTGAGCTGTCAGGTTTCTTCTTATCTCAGCTTCACTGTTAACATCTAAAGAACCTGTGTGTTCAATAAATCATGACCTCAGCTGATGAAAGAGAGGAAGAGGAGGAGGAGGGGAGAGGAAGAGTTGTGTAGATCTGAAGTGATGCTCGTCTCCAGGTTGAGGTTGAGTGATTGGTTGTCCTGTTGATATGTGTAAATAAGGGTGTTGCCCCCTTCAGGCTGTGTTTTGTTCAGTGTCTTCCTCTTAGGATTAAAACTCTTCTCTCAGGCGTTCTTCCTCCTCCTCCTCCTCCTCCTCATGGTCTGGGATCCTTCTGGGCTACAGAGAGTCTCTCCTGGGGCCAGTAGGAAGGTTTCTGGTGGGTCTGAGGAGGATCATTCTGGATTTGAAGATTGGGCGGATTAAGACACAATGGAGAGGTGAAGAGACAAGTCAGATCCTGATCTGATAACCATCGTTCAGGGTGCTGAGTTCCGGTGGTTTCCTCTCCACGGATGCGGGCCTGGAAGAGAGAGAGAGAGAAATGTTAAGTGAAATTCCTGCTTTGGTATAAAGAGGACTTAGGTCTTTTTAAAGATGTCCACTCTAAGATGTTTTCTGAGCAAAGCAAGAGAGACAGGGTTCCAGATTTTCTTAGCACAAGCTAATCCTGATCCCTATCACCACAAAGTCTTTCTCAGTAACAGCTTCTGCCCAGAAACAAGCCCTCTGACAAACATCAGAGAAACCTGCCACCTGAAAATCCAAAACCTCTCCAAAACTTACCTAGTTCCTATAGACAAAGAGAACAAAACCAATTACGTTGACAACTGGAAAAATGAGCCAAAAAAATCCCCAACAGAGATGCACATTACAAATGAACAGACTTAGAGTATCAGGCACAAGTTGAAAGAGGCCGCTATGAGAAAGAGTGGAAGCCCTGAGAACTGAAGATCTGTAAACGCTGCTCTTCAAACAGGAAGTGAGCTCCATTTTCTTTTCTCCTGTCCCCTGTACCAAACTGTGAGAGAGGCTTTCCTACAGCACGGTACTGCATCACTCTAAGTATCAGCGAAAAACGTGCTGAGCCACTGACACTCTGATGATCCACAATTTACACATTTAGCTACACAGTATGTGACATTTGGCCATGACATGAGAGAAAAACATGAATGCTCCCAAATTTCTCATGAATGGCCATTATTACTGTTGGTGAAATTGTCAGAGTTTGATGGGAATTGTATGTAGATAAACATTCGTCATTGTGTCTCATTCCCAACAACATTCAATCAAATTGCCCACATTTATTTAAATATTGTATATGATTGTTTATTATTATGCTTAACAGTAATGTTTATCCTTCATACCAATGAAGCTATTTTTGATTTCTTTTTTTTCTTTTTTTTTTTTTTGGGTAGAGACAGGGGGTGGGGGTGGGGGGAGAGGGAAAGCGAGTGTTAAAGATTCATGAAGTGGGAAACATTTCTGGACTCTGAGTTTACAGAAAAGAACCAACAGAGACTAAAAACAGACTGATGAACAGCTTTGAGGAGAAAGAGAGAGAGAGAGGACGGAAAGTGAGCTTCATCTCTCAGTAGAAGTCAGATTTAATCCTCTGAGCTCTCTCTTGTACTCTAATCATCCCCCTCTCGCTCTCTCCTCTTTGTTTGTTTTCTTCATAAAATCACTCCCTCGCTCTCTGACACAGGATGGATTTACTGAAGGGGGAACCTTTCTCTTTTTGTCATCCTCTGTCCCTTTCACCTCTCTGAACACTTTATAAAGTGGGATCAAAGAATTTTGGTTAAATCTTTGACTTCTCAAAGCTCCTTTGTTACTCAGGACAGAGTCAATCTATGAAGCGTAAAATGAGTGTGAGGTAAGGGACATGTTGTTTCATATTTTCATTTTAAGGAGTGTTTTTAAATCTTGTGTGAAGATTTTTAATATTTCCTGATTGAAACTCCTTTAATGCATTGGATTGTGAATCCATCACAGCAAACAAACCCTCAGAGTCTTATCTCTGAGCTCAGTCTGTGATCAGTGTTTGATGGATTTAATGTATCCTATGAAGATTTTAAATCTTTAGAGAGAGGTCAGCTCAGAGCAACCACACATGGAGACAGGTAGGGGGCGCTAACTCAGCTGAATGTGTGTTTTTATGGTGACGCTGCAGTACTGCTGGGCTGCAGCTGCTGTCAGATTGTGTTACATCCCAGCACACAGCTGACACACACACACACACACACTGCCACCATGATGACACAGCCTGGTGTCAGCTGAACAGAACAAGGACTGGTCTGATGAGAGATAACGCTGAGCTGTCAGCAACAAAGACTTAAAGTTTAAACTCTCCTTGACCTGACGAGAGGAGCCAGGGAGAGAGGAGGGAGAGAGAGAGAGGAAACAGAGGAGGACTAATAATCCCTGGTCCCTGCTTGATCTCTCTTGATCTCAGTGGATTCATCAGCTGTTTGAAGCAACCTGAGTTAAGATTCTCTGCAGTATTAAAATCAGATCCCTCTCTGACAACAGGAAATGAGAGAGAAAACACTCACGATTTGTCTCTGCGGTGAGGAAATCGTCTCTGGGGGCTGCTCTGGCGGCGGCGTGGAGATAAAGATTTTCCTCTGCTTCTCTCTTTGATTGGGGACTGAGCACTGGATGATTTCAGGATCTAAAACAGATACAGACACAAAGACACAAGAATTAGTTCATAACCCTTTACAGAGCAGAGACCCAGGGAGCAGGGGCTCATGGAGCAGCCTGCAGGGTCCTTCAGCCTGTTTTAGCTCCGTGTTTCAGTCATTAATCAAGTTTGGGCCATGGAAAAAGAGCGAATGAGCTGCAGAAGTGCTTCAAACAATTCACTGCAGATAAATTAAGTAAGCATGATGTTAATGATCAGAGCTGAAGGGCAGAGAGAGCAGGACTGGTGTGTGTGTGAGTGTGTTTATCCCGATTTAATCGCTCTCATTCTCTGAAAACTGCAGCTGTGACATGAATCATGTGGAGAAATACCATTTAAGGCCTGAGAGTGTGTGAGTGTGTGTGCGCACCCGGTCATTAAGCTCTCAGCGGGAGAGGAAAGCTCAGAGAGGAAATCTGCAGGATGAGGAGGAGGAGGATGGAAAGTTTTCCTGACAGAGCAGAAGTCAGGACGTGTTTTTCCTCCACAGCTGGTCCTGTTTGTCACTTGATCCCTCAGATATACGGGTCAGTGTGTGAGTGTGTGTGAGGGTTTGTTTGAGTGTGTGTTTGCATATTTCTCATCTCACGTGTTCCTCAGCTATGTTTTCGTCTTTCAGTCTGACTTCAATATTTCTATTTTTAGAGCATGAAACATGAGATCTGCTCAGTTTCAGGAGCCTGGAGAAGAGGGGAGGAAGAAGAGGAGATGTTTGTTTGTGTGTGTGTGGGATCATGGAGACTCTGCATAAGTTTGATGTTTCAGTATTTTACTTGATAAGATAAAAATGAACCTATTCTGTTAGACAATTGGCAACAGAGGAAACACTTTTTTTTTGTTTCTGTCACAGCCCAGAAGTTGAAGGTCCAGTAGAGAAATGATCTATTCGGACTTAAGTCATGTTTTGAAGGTGTAAACACGTTTTATTTCTGCTGTAAAAATCAGCTTTTTGAATAGATTTGCATGTAGTTTCTGCTGTTTGTGTAGACAGCCTCTAGTGGACACTCCAGGAACTGCAGTTTATAACACTTCTGCATCAAGGTCATGTATTTGGACCAGAGGATGTTGCTTGGTGTGTCCCTGTGGATCAGTCACTGTACATACTTTCATTTTCAGCTCCACCAGCTGCACATATAGAGTATAAATACACAGACAGACAGACAGGCACTGACACAGACTGGTGGCCCTCATATTCTAAAAGTCTTTGGGGTTCAGTACAGATTATCTGTAGATCTCATAAACATCCAGACAGCTGATCAGAGCCTTTCTCTATGTGTATGTGTGACAGCTGCAAACCCCCCTGACCTACATATCATACTGACATGGAAAAAAGACAGTGCATATAGCACTATTACAAACACACATACTCCTTCCTCCTCTGTCTTTGAGTCTGTCCTGACAGGGATTCTTCCACAGATCGATGCTTCCTTTGGGCTGAACATGAAGCTCAGAGTCTGCAGGTGTTTCCTTCACTCAGGAGGAGAAAAACGCCTGGTCAGGTTTTAAATCAGGATCATCAGAGAGCCTTCAAACCAAACACTGACCAAACAGCTGCTCGGACTGAGGAGTTACTAACGAGTTCTCTGCTGCAAACAAGTTACCGCAGCAGAGGAGAATAAAAAAAGACTGACTGACAGGGTACATGTAGTATAACACAGAGTGTGAGAATGTGAGAGAGAGAGTGTGTGTCTCTCCAGGTTGTGTTTCTATCAAATCAGACTGTGAGACATGCTGCTGTGTTTTAATTCCTCTAACTGCCTCTTCTCCTTCTGCCTCTCTGTTGGAAACCGGCCCACATGATCCCGAACGGATCATTTCCACTGGTGTGTGGATTTATTCTGTTTCAGGCTGTTTCTCTTTCCACCAGCTGTTCAAAGACAACTTTATACTCCAGCTAAAAACTGGTTTAGCTCAGAGATAGAGACTGAGACTAAGCAGCTGCCTATGAAGTTCATCTTTCAGTCGAAGATCCATCCTTCAGACGTGACGGACACAAAGAGGACCAGCAGGCATCAGGAACAGCTGTCAGTGTCAGATTATAGTCTAAAGTCATCAAATAATGTCAGTTATGAAGCACGAGCAGCAGCTGACTCAGGGAATATTTGGGCTTAGTGTGAGAACAGCTGAAACCAGAGGAGTTGGGTTTACTGATCCAAACCCCGAAACAGGAGAGACTAACTTTGGTCCATTTAAACTTTGAGAGGAGAGGACGAACTAATGTCCACAAGAACAACTCTGGAAACAAAATGCAGAATAACACTGACCAAGTGTAGGAGATAAGGTAGGAGGTAGGATAGAGGATGTGGGAGGGAGGACAGAGGAGGTAGGAAGTGGAATGTAGAAAGAAGAGGGGGGAAGGTAGGAGGAAGGAGATAAAAGGAAGGAAATAGGAGGACGGAGGTAGTAGAAAGGAAATATGTGGAAGGATGGTAGGAGTGACAAGGGAGGAAGTAGGAGTAAGGAGGTAGGAGGGAGAAGGACAGAGGTAGGATCAAGGCCTACAGGTTGAATTTTTTGCGTTTGTGCATCGTGTACCTTCATCCTCATGTCCCGGCCGTGCTTCTCCAGCTCCTTCCTCATCTCCTGAGCTCCCAGTCGGGCGGCGTTCAGCACCAAATGCTTCCACTCGATTGGCTGAAAGACGTGAGGGTCGTGAGGCACGTAGAGGCCGATTTTCACCTACAGAGACAGGAGTTAGTCCAGGTGTGTCTGAGCCTGTCTCCTCTCTCCTCTCACCTGCCTGCGGCCTCTTTTACCTTCTTCAGGGTGTGCTGGTATCTCTTGTACGAGCTCTCGAACTCAGCCACCAGCTCGCCCAGCGTACGGTGCGTCAGCGGCTTGTCCATCAGGTCCTGGCGCCGGCTCATGCCCAGAGACCCGTAGCGTCCGTTGCAGTAGACACCAAGCACCACGTGGTGGAAGCAGTGTCCGGAAAACTGGGTCTTAAAACTGATTGGGAAACGCTCAAGGGACGTCAGACCATTGGTTAGGTAGCTGGACAACACCCCCAAGTCAAGGAAAGGTATCTGTGAAGTTATACATCACCACTCCAAGGATCTACGTGAAGTTATTCATCACAAAAACAAAGATTTATGTGCACTTTCCATCTTTTATCTTGTTTCTTCTTGTGGACACTCTAAGGACTCAGGTTTGTTCTCTAGTATTGGTTTTATACCAGCAGCTCAGTCTGAGAGTGTGTTTTTGTGTTTGGATTTGTCTCATCTGGAGTCCTCTTAAATCAGACTCAGTCTGACTCTCTGGTGCTGGCACGATGTAAACACTACAAAGTAAACAAAGACTCAGAGCCTCAGTCTTTCTGTGTTTGTCCTCTCCCTCTCATTCTTATTCTCCCTCTTCTCGCTAGTATCAGGGGATGGTTATACTTCATGACACTCTGCTCACTCTCTCACGCACTAACAGCAGAGCAAACTCTCTTCAGTAACTGATCAAAAGAATACAAACAGCTGATCGTGCTGACATGAGCAGCGTGAGGTTTGGAGCTTTGGCTGAGGATGGAGATCAGCTGCACTGACCCTTGAACTCTCCTGTCCTCTTTGCTCTCTCTCATCATTTTGTCTCACCTGAGAAAGCCCAGTCTATACATGAAGAAGAACACTGGAGGAGGAGCAGAAGTTTTTGAAACTACATTTTAAAAGATGAAAGTAAAGCTTTTCGCAATAAATCATGATTAAAACTCAGCATGTGATGTTCACTCACAAACACAGACTGCATTCTCTGAGGATCCTGAGACATGCTCTGATGAAGAGATGTCACAGAGAGGTGGCTGCTGGAGCTGTACTGAACCTCTCAGTCTTTGGTCTATACAGGGCCTTAAACAGAGATCCTTGGGACCCTCTAAATTTTTAGCCTCCTATCTGCAGCTAGAGCTGAAGCTGTTTCATGAACCTCCTCTGATCCAATAAACCAGGATCACCAGCATTTACAAATGTGGACACAGTCTAGTCAGGGTTTTCACTCAGTTATTAACAAGGACTTTTCCAGGACATTTTCAGATTGTACGGATACAATTAATCATGTTATATACAGATGCATTCCTCTGTCCCCCTCATTATTTGAGTCTTCTTTTCGACAGTTGTAACTTGCATTTATCCATACCGTTTCTATGTTTATTACTCAGACATTTGATGAGCAGTCTATGGCTTTAATTTATCCATGAAAAATAAACATGACAGATGTATCATAGAATTATGCAAATACACAGATTACAGTGTAGCACTTCATTACAAATACTAATTCCTGTGGTTCAAGTTAAAATGCAGTACTTAAAGCTTTCACTGCCTACTTTCTCATTTTAAGGGTGTATCTTCTCTCTGAGGTCTCTGTGCATCTCTCTCTGTTAATAAACTACTTTCATTGGGAAATTAGAGAGCTTAAGTCTACATAAAAAGTCCTCAATCTCTCTGACTAATTCTCTATGTCCATCTATGCACATGCACAGTATTTTATTACAACAAAGTCCTGAATCTGTTTTCATTCACTTGTTTTCCATTTCTATTTTCAGACAATAAAACAAGTGTGAAATGCTGAGTGAAACGTGTTAGCTCTATTTATGTCAAAACTCTCACTCTGCTGTAATGAAAGATGTTGCATCTCACAGCCAACTCAGTAATCGACACACCCTCTATAACTCTCCTCTGCTCCTCCCTCTATCACTTAACAGAGGACAGAGAGGAGCCATGGGCCAAGAGAGAGAAAAGCCTTACACTCAAAGAACAATATCAGTGAGACTTTTTAACTTAGATTTGCGAAGTGAAAGTGCGTAATGGGTTCTAGAAAGTCTCTAAATCTAGTGACAAAGTCAATTGGCAGCACTGGGTGGCAGGTCTGCTCTAAGCAGAAATGAAAATTTGATTGGCTGGGAGCGTCACGTGGAGCGCTGTGCCAGCTAGAAGCATAGAAGCGCTGTGCCTTAATGTTGCCCAGATGATACAGTAAAAAATGACATGCATGTGCATTACTTCTAACCTGGCTCTGTTTGCTCTGAAGGCAGGGGAAATAAAAATAATTTTCCAGAATAACTTCACTGTTTTCCAGGACATTTGACCTTTTTTCTCATTTTCCATAATGTTGCCTGGAAAATTGATCAATCATTTTCCAAGTTTTCCAGGGCATGTGGGAACTCTGTTTTCAGCTCACTATTTCACTTTGATAGATACTGACTCTGAATCTGACAAGGAGGCTCGTGCTCTCCTAAATAACTTTGCATGTGTAAGTTTACATTTGAGCTCAGACCCATTGTGACGGACAGAAATTGTTTTGGACTCAGCTCTGAGGACAAAACCGCATTTAGAGAAAGACGAGGGGTTGAGGAAACACTTGCTGTGAAAGCAAACATACAGTCAGTCATAAATCAGAGACTGGAGAGTCTGTGTCCACTGGAAACATGAAGACCTGAATCTGATCCCAAAGATCCTGAATGAGGTCTAAATTTAGACAACACACTCGCTGAGGACAGAACCAAGTCCAACACAGACAGAGATGCAATCTGTGCAACCACACTCACACACTACAGAGGTCTGGACAGTATCTCTGAAAGCCACCAGCTCACCATCTGCTCGCCACTCCAGGAGCTCTGTGATTGGTCGGGGCAGCTGCCCATCTCTCCAACAGGCACAGCACCCTGCTCAGTTTCCACTCAGTACTTTTCTCACCCTGACAAAGGGAGAGACCTCAGAGTCACCGACGCTTCCTGAAACATCCACTAGGTGAACGAGTGCGTTTCTCAGGTAAGAAAGAAATCAAAAGAACTAATCCTGTGTTTTCATATTCTCTCTGTCACAGCTTCATTTGATGTTTTCATCCCCACACCCCCCCCCCTCTCTCTACATCCTTCTGTCACATTTCAAACTGCTGCTTCAAGATAAGAATTAAATCCCCTCTTTGTACACGTCTCTTCCCTCAGTCACTGAGCGTCTACTCCTCGGCACAGGCAAAGTCTGAGGATGTCAGATTTTTGAGTTAAGGTAAGTCTCTCCTGTTAGTTACGACAGAGACAGGCCTGTGAACACGATTCTTTTGCCAGATGAACACAGTAAACAACATGCACAGAGCTCTGACCTCTGACACTTCAACCCTCAATGAGTGATTGCTTACAGGAGAGTTAAAAAGCAGATATCATATTGTCATCACATCTGCAGCTAAACACACATTAAAGATCCTGTTCTGCAGTCTTTAAAGGATCCTTTAGGTTTACATGGAGAGAAACTGGGATGATACAGGTTCCTCCTCTGAGTGTCAGTGTCTATAGATCCACTTTATTTAAAGTTCTTTGGAGTTTTTTCTCTGGTTGTTATTCATGCAGCTGCTTCGTCCTGCAGCCTCAGCCTGACGGATGATACAACCAGACACTTAAAGTCAAACACACAAAGCTGGAGGAGAAACCCTGAGTATCCTGGAGAGGAGTCAGCTGATTGTGAACAGAGAGAGGACAGGAAAAAGCGGAAAAGACACAGGAGGACAGAAACATTGTCTCACTTCTTTTTACAGACTTAAACCATTTGTGAACGTGAGGTCTCTGCAGGTAAAGAGTGTATGGAGAGCAGCAGCAGGAGCAGGAGGAACATGTTCCAGGGTTTGTCATCGCTTTCCTTCTTAACAGATATCTGCCTGAAGAGCATCAAACAGTCTATTCAGGATCAGAAATTCACTCTGAGACACTAATCTGCTCAATGCTGAGTCACTAAAGACGATAAGCTGACAGGTGACACACACTCCTCAGTCTTTGTTCATCAGACATTATTAAAGGAGCTCAGAGAGCGGAGGAGGATGTAGAGGCGTCTCTTAGAGTGGACAGGTTCAGCTGGTCTCATCCTGACAATATGAGCTCTGTCAGCAGGGTGTGTCCCCGCCTCCTCCTCCTCCTCTTCATATAATTAAAATGTCCCTCACAGGACAAGGTATCAGGTAAGGCCTCATAGCTCAGTGGTTAGAGCACTGGTCTTGTAAACCAGGGGTCGCGAGTTCAATTCTCGCTGGGGCCTGCTCCCCTATTGGTCGAGGATGACCTGAGGGTCAGAGAAAGGTGAAAGAAAGAGCATGAGGAAGATTCTGTGTGCAGGGGATCGCTCAGGTTGACACAGCTCTGTACTCTTGTTCTCATCACACTCCTTTCTCTGTTTTCCTCATTTCCATCCCTCAAATTCTCCCTCCATTCCTCTATCTCTCTTTGTCCTCCTGTCGCCCAAGGGCTGAAGTCAGTTCGAATCACAGCCAGCGCCTCTGCCACCCTGACAGCCTCAGAGGAGAGCCTCAGTGAGGACAAAAACAGAGAAACGGGACACGTGTGGGCCCCATGCTGTTTTTAACTCCTTCACTCCCTCAGAGGGAACAATCACTACATCAGAATAATAAATCCAACCTCTTTCAGATCCATTTTCCTTCTCTAACTCTGAATGCTTTATTAATATTATTACTGTGACAAATAAAGAACTGTTGATGTTTAAAAACTGAACTTTAACACATTAATAGCAGCTTCCTCTGATGAGTGTTTTCAGTCAGGTAGCGTTATTTGAAATGTAAATATTCTGAGATATCACAAGCAAACACTCCTCCTGTCAACCATCCTGTTGGTGGAACTGCGGAAGTAAAAAAGACGGATCCTCCATTGTTTACATACGTACAATCTATGGTGTGTCTGTGAAGCTACATCTATTGGCCACGCTATTAGCTATGATTATGCAGCATGCGCTACTGCTGGCACTGAGCCACAGAGGAGGAGACCAGTTTTAATTTTGTGTGTACAAACAACAAAAAAAAACCTTACGAAAATTCCTGCAGACTCTGCCTTTAAGTTTTCAATGTCAAAAACATCTTTTAGTGCAGATTCTTGAACACAACAGCCTGTCTCTCTTTTCTAACAGTGTATTTCATTCAGCTCCTTCCTGAAAACAAGAACTACGTTTGTCTCTAGTTTGTCTACTCTGAGCTGCTGGAGAAACAGCAGGTGGAGTACAGCTTTATCTTAATCTAAGTGCCACCTTCAGGGTAAATCCCTCCCCCTGCAGGTAAACAGCTGCATCTGTCACATCAGCTTCAGGACTCAGTTTACATCTGTACACACATTTTAACACCATGGAGCTTGTGACAGAGGTCATAGGTCAAGGGCTTTAGCTGATGTTTTAAGACAGTTGCACATGACCATGAGTAAATGAGTAAATAATCAGATCCGTGGAAAAAAAACACTCAGAGGAAATGGCAGACTGCTGTATTAAAACAAGCCCCATGAGATCCAGCTCAACTCGAAGAAAGAGAGTGTGTGTCTGTGTGTGTATGCAAGAGTGTGTCTGTGAGAGTTTGTGTGCGTGATGGGGGGTTAAACTTTGAAGGAGGCTTGTTGCCAAGCAACAGGTCTGGGTAAGAGCTGCTGATGGTGAGGAGGGATCAGGACGTCTCATTGATTTCACCCTCAGATAACACAACATTACCTTATGGCCCAGGGTGTGTGTGTGTTTGTATGTGTGTGTGTGTATATGTGTGTGTGTTCACTGTGGTTAAGGATACATTCCCAGGATGACGGCTTCAAGACATTTGATTGGTAGAGACTCTCTGATCATCTCTCTTGCTGTTTCCATCAGCCTGAAGGAGAGACGAAGGAAGAGGAGGAGAGGAGAACAGAGGGGAGGAGGAGATGAGAAGAGGAGGAAAGGAGAAGAATAGAGAGGAGATAATGTGGAAGAGAAGGAGAGGACAGCGGATGTGTAGGGTAGCAGGTAAGGAAAGGCAGCCAGAGAAAAGGGTATCAGCAGGGAGGAAGGAGGAAGCAGAGAGGAAGAAATGTCAAGTTTAATGAGGATGAGAGGAAGAGGAGAAAGATACATCAAGAAGCAGGGAAAAAAGTGTTGTTATTTTTAAAATCACTCTTCATCTGAATCTTTACATTCAGAGCTCAGGATGATGGTGCGGGTGCTATTTTTATCATCTCTCTGATTTTCTGTTGGTGACTCTAATCTCTTTGAAGGTCAGATTTGTGTTTGTAAAGTGTGTGTTCAGGGTTGAAGGCAAGACTCACCCACAGAGAGGACGACTCTTCTTGATCTCAAAGAACTGAGTCCCTGTGTGGTTGTATCTGACGGACCAGTTAAAGACAACACATGGTGCACAGTGGCTCCATGTCCACACCCACAGAGCTGCAGCTGGAGTCAGGATTATTTAGAAACGGTCCTGACTCCAGGTATGATCACACCTGGTTCTGAACAGGTAACAGGTAACACCTGTTCTCTTTCTCTGTGAGGTAAAGGATACTGCAGAGTCTTCATAAAGTTCTGGACAGACACCAGCCAATCAGGGACGGACATGGACGGCTTGAAGGTCGGGATGGAGGCCACAGAGTGCTACAGAGAGAGAGAAAGAGGCATGAACACGCTTTAACACCCTTTAGCTTCTAAGCACACACCCCTGATTCATCTCCACACACACTGAACCCTGTGCTGTAACCTTGAATGCTGCGAAATGACAGTTGCAGTTCTTCCTGTTTTCTCTGGAGGCCAGCTCCATAAACAGCAATGTTTGAGTCTTTAAAGCACAGTTTACGTGTTTACAGCAGGTTTGGACAAGTCATTTCTCTGTTCCTACCAGGGCTGGGCAAGTAATTGCAAATTAAATTAAGTCAAATAATGGCCTGCTGCAATAATCTGATTGTAGACAATGCAATATTTTTTAACTTCAATGTGATACAAGCTTTTTGCAGCAGATGTTTTCTGCTCTACACCAGTGTTACTTAACCCTGTTCAACTAAACAGACAAATTGTTGAGAATTACCTTGGCAGGAGCAACAGTATAAGTGGTGAAAAGGGGCAAAAAATGCAAATGCAAATGAATCGTATGCAATACTCTAATTTTGTTGAGACACAGACTTTTGGGTTGTCATTGTCTAGAAGCCATAATCTTAAAAAAATTAAGACAGACAAGCTCAAAATCATTTCCTTTTGATGAGTTCGATGAGTCTACAGAATATCTGTGTTTCTAAAGAGTGGCTAAAAATATGGAAATTTTTCATGAAATTCAAATTTCCGAGATGTGTCTATAGAATCAAACAGCATTTATTTTTATTTTTGTTTTTTGTACACAAACTTTTTAAAAATATCAATGCAGATTTGTCCATTAAGCAGAGATAGAGGCACAAGTAGCCTGTCAGAGGCTAAACACTACACCAAAGTCAGTTAGTCTGAAAACTCTGAACTTTGAGGAGTGAGGTCAGTGATCTGTGTGTGAATGTTTTCTGGATTACAAACTGAGCTTTACTGTGGCTGTTAGTAACTCTGACTCACTCATTCTCTGCTCGTTTTCCTCCATTCAACATTTCGAATCCCTTCTAAAGCATGTTTTAATTCTATACAAACAACAGTGAACAGTAATTCATAGGTCTATTTTAAGAAGTGATGGCTGTTGAAAAACTCTTTTTGTCCTTCAAAATTCCATCTGTTTTTGGAAATAAAAAGTCAACAACATTCATTCGACAGAAAACCACCATTGCTATTTGCACTGAGTCAAGCCGCTGTGGCTGCTGGTAAATGTGGTGTGTAAAGCATTTTGATCAAAAAGAAGTCACTGGTGTTAAATCTGTATCAGCGGACAGCCACGGGAAAAAGTCATCAACACATTTCTGAGAATGCTGAAACCAAACGTGGTTACAACTCACATCACCAGGTTATGTGGTGAAGACTCTGAGCTAACGGACAGCCTCAGAAACCACACACACACACACACACACTAAAATATACGCACACAAACACACAAGTGGAGGTCACAGATGTGGTTTAATGAAAGAACTTGACCACATCAACATAGAGTCAAACCCACACTTCCTCTGACACACACACAGGCATCTAGTGAGTACGTGTTAGTGTGTGTGTGTGTGTGTGTGTGTGTGCCCGCGTGCAGGAAGGGTGAGCCACGAGCAGCAGCCCTATCATTTCCTGCATTTTTTCTTCATAGTTTATTTTCAGCGTAAACTGAGAGCAAAGGACAGAAAACAGGAAACACTGACGGTCAGTCCTCACTGGAAGAATCCACACATGAAACTGGGTCAGATCCACAAAGGGTCACATCTAATGAGGTCATATCCACAGAGGTCTGATCTGGAATTTCAGTGTGTTTACTGCTTTTTATTTTGTTAACCATGGATATTAAGTAGGGATCCTGGATCATTAAAGCTGTCATAGCGTAATCTGTCAGTATGTAGATCAAAGAAAGGTTTGGAGTAATTTCTGAGTCGTTAGGGTTTAAACTTCAGTCAGCTGTTTGTAGTTCAAACATTAGCCCTGAATGAGAGACCAAAGAAACAGGAATTTAGATAAACACGTGTGAGAGACGCTGAAGCCAACTACTAACTCTCTGAGATTTGAAGCTGGTCTTCACATCAGGCTGCCAACACAAGCAGGATGGTTTAACTGCTTTATAATCTGCCATGAGGAGAAATCCTCACTATAATACCAACACACGCACACGCACACACACACACGCGCACACACACACACACACACACGCACACACACACACACACACACACAAACACTCTCTCTCTCTCATTTCTCTAAGCTACTCTCTGCTGGGTGAGGCAGTGAGAGGAGTGGTGATCCCTCACTCGTTTCATCCTCCCTCTCTGAGCTGCTCAGCTCCATTCAAATACTAACTTCCCTCCATAAGCAACAAAGAGGTACACACACCCACAGACTCATTATTCTGTACCATCAGCTGCATTAGGTGTAGCTGATGGTCAGATCTGTTAAGGTTTGAGGTTTCTTCAAAGCTTGGGTCAATCCTCTCACTGCAAAAACTGAAATCTAAGCAAGTCATTATGTCTTATTTATAGTAAAAATCATATTTTTTTCTTGAGTTGAATCACATTCACCAAACCATTTTATAAAAATGTCTTATTTCGAGTTTTTCAAAGACAAAAATCGGGTCTGAATTGCTTGTAACAAGTAAAAAAATCTGCCAATGGGATAAGAGAAATTCACTCGTAAAGTTTCTTGAAATGAAAAAGATGTCTTAAAACAAGAATCTTTCATCTCATCCCATTGGCAGATTTTTTTCTAACTTGTTTCAAGCAATTGGTGCCTCATTTTTGTCTTTAAAAAACTTGAAATGAGACATTTTTATGACCTTGTCTAGTAAATGTGGCTCAAATCAAGAATAGTAAGACAAATTTAACTTGAAATAAGACATAATGACTTGCTTAGATTTCAGTTTTTGCAGTGCTGTCTCTGTCAGCCTTATTCAGAATGAGAGTTTTTATAAGGTGTGGCTTACGAGATCTTTGCTCTGTTTACACAGACAAGTGATTACCAAAATAAAACCCAGCTGTGAACAGACTCTTGAAGATAAGCTCTGGGACCACCACCCACATCGGGGTGTGCACCAAGTGATGTGGACAGCAAACCTTACGACCCACTCAAAATGCATCAAATATCCTACTAATATCAATCACATAGAGCATAATAGTTTTGCTATTACGCTGTACCATTTGTGCAAGAAATGGTTCAAACACCACACACACATTAAATCCTCTGACCTCCTCTTTCTACAGCTATCAGCAGACAGAGCATTTCTGCATAGATTCAGGATTTAATCTGCCCTCATCCTCTGATGTTTCATCTTCTTCTTCTCCTCCTCTGCTTCTTCTCCTTCCTCTTCACTGCTATCTCACATCCTCCTCTTTCTTCGATGCATCTCTTCATCTCTCTCCTCTTCTTCTCTAAAATAATTGTCCCATCAGCTTCATTTTTCTCCTGCCATCTCTCTCAAGAAAAAGTCAGGAGCTTCCTGGTTTCAGACTGGTGGGAGGAAATGGGGGAGGGGAGTCAGAGGGTGAGAGCATGAAAGAAAAACAGAGTGAGGTCATCTTCCTCTGAACGACACAGGGACTGTTCAGTCCTCCTCATTGAGGGTCCTCCTGTAGGGACACTTACAAGCACAGCTTCCTTTAGCTCATAACCTAAAACTAACTTTTCTCCATCCTGTATTTGTCCTCTCAATTTCCCAAAGCAGCCTTATGTGAAAATAGGGATCCTTGGCCTGACTTCCTCTGTTACCTTTAAGACACCACGCACACACACACTGAGCATTAAAAAATAAAAGCACTGAGCAGGATGTAGGGAGAGTGAGAGGGAGACACGGATCATATTTCATCCTGCTGCAGAGATATCTTTAGAGTGGGACATCCCAGGAAAGCCTTTCTGAGTGTGTTTCTGCGTGTGTGTGCGTGCTGCAGAGAAAAAAAGCTGAGGTGATGAAGCAGTTTGGACCCAACACGTCGCTTCAATCCTCATGCTCGAGATCTGGCAGGGGATCTACACACCACACACTCAGTTCAGTCATTACAGCTGATTCATTCACTAAAAACAGGAGCAAGAATAGAACCTCAGGATCTCTGGATTCAGCACTTACACAAACATCACGATAAATCACAGAGGCAGAGATTTATCCTCTATCATCTCACTGACTCTTTTTCCTAAAGCTCAGACTGTCTCTGTCTTCTGCCTGAATCTTTTTTGACTTACAGGAAACAGTAAAAGTGAGTTGACATCATATTTAATGAGATGTTATACTGAACACATTTACAGATCCCTGATGAGAAGCTGAGACACAGATCATCTCTCAGACAGGCTGGTGTCCACAGATTATCCAGGATCCAGATCGTATTAGAGGGATTAATGTCTCCTCTGTCTGTAAATAAGGACAAGAAGGACAGGTGCAGCTCTGAGTCCGCTCAGGTGTTGTTTGTGCTCAGTCCACTTCGAGGTGTCACACTATCAAAGGTGTGCTGTGTGAGAGGTAATACAAAGTTCATCTGCACATCCTCTCAATCTAACTTTTCTTACAGCTTATGATCAGCATATGCTTTCTTTGTTTGGTCTCCCTCTCTTTCTTTATCTATCTCTTTCTCTCCCTCTCTCTCCCTCTCTCTACCTCTCTCTCTCTCTCTTTCTCTCTCTCTCTCTCTCTCTCTCCCTCTCTTTCTGAGACATAGGGGTCAGTGTGTTAGCGTCTGTGGTTACCACCTGTCACCACACCTTAAACACACAAACATACAACAGGGTCAGGTTACACATCCACAACACAACTTAGTGCAGAGTGATGTGACTGATGGCTCAGGTACAGGAAGAGGAGGAAGAGGAGGAGACAGAATCCTTTCAGAATAAAGTTCAACATACATACATACATACAGCGTTTGTCATGAGCTGGTCAACTCAGAGAGAAGCTTCTTTTCCACTAACATGTGTCAGATACAAAGATCATTTAGTCTTTATTTTGCTCAACACCATGGATATTATAGACTCTTGTCTTTTTCCCTGCTTCACAAACCCCCTCCATTCTGATTGGCCAGCCCTATAAAGGCATGTTTAGTGCAGAGCTATGGGCAGACCTTAGTGTTTGAGGCCAATTAGGAGATCCCTAAGTGAGGTGAACTGATCATCTTGTGTACTGAATTCTTCTTCACTGTTTGCAAAAATGGCGCGATGGATGCACATTTTGTCAAAAGACAGTCAGAAAATTCAGCAGCATAAGCACAACACAGTGGAATAGTTTGCCATTGTGACTGAAAGTGCACTTGTATATAAAGCATTTCCACTGACAACTCTGACTTGCTGTTCATACAGCAACAGTGGCTGCAGTGTTTCAGAGAAAAATCCAACTGGAGGCCATTTTTCAGACTTTTAGACGTTGGTCGCTGGTGTGTGGATCGGAATGGATGTGTTTGCTAAAAAGCTGATCTTCCCCTAAAATATCGGTCTCTGCAGTGAATGTGTTGTGGAAACTAGAAGAAAAAAGGCAGTTTGAGTAGTCAGACAGACTACCACTTCAACAAGTCTCATAAAGATCTGGTGCTTTTTTTAGAATCAAGCATTTTGAGCTGTTTCCAGACAGATTAAGGGGTTTCTACAACATATGAATAAGTTGAGGTATGAAAATCTACACAAACTCAGTCTGAACACCCAGCATTGGTACTTAATATCCATGTTTAGAATATGATAAGCAGAACACACACTCTTTAGAGGAAGATTTCACAAATGCCTCTAAGGTTCCAGCTTTGAACCTTCTGTTCACTTTGCTCAGAATGTTTTCATATAACATATAAAGCTACAGTTAGAAACAAGACACACCAACTCCATACAGGTGATCTAGCACATTTGTGTGTGTGGTTGTGTGTGTGTGTGTGTGTGTTGTCTGAGATGTGTGAGTCAGGAGCTAAAAGTCACACCCTGTCACACACTCACACACTGTGACAAATCTGAAAAGACATCACCCGGCAGTTTTAGCGCCTGGATTTAGCGCAGCTGTTGTCATGTCAATGTGATGCACCTGTGTGTGTGTGTGTGTGTGTGTGTGTGTGTGTGTGTGTGTGTGTGTGTGTGTGTGTGTGTGTGTGTGTGTGTGTGTGTGTGTGTGTGTGTGTGCGCGCGCGTGCGAGAGCGTGTTTGTTTGTGTGTGTGTAAATAGCTGCAAAAACACATGCACAATGTAGCAGTTTGATTGTCACATTTGATCAACCCCATCTAATCCTCATGACAAAGTGATCTCAGATGGTTTCTCTCAGCTGACTCCATCATCAGAGCTGTGTGTGGAGCTCAGAGCTGAGCTAATGTTTCTGTCATCATACTCATACCAACACGAGCCTGTTACAGAGGGATTTGTGTGTATGACATCTAATGAAAACTTTCCTCCACAGAAACTGAAGTAGTAAAAGCTCGGTTGACTCAGGAGTAGGTTTTAAAAACTGTTTGCACAACATGAAGCATCACAAAATCCTCACAGGGAATGGTTTAGAGATGAGGTCAGTGTTAAATACTGATATAAGTTAACTTAGTGTTGTAAGTCTCCGCACCTTAGCGACCCCTCTCCACAGAGTCAGAGCCCGTATCGGTCAGGGCTTCACTGACACGTTCAACAGAAACCTGAGCAGCTCTGACTAACTGTCATCCAGCCCGTCCTGTCACATTAGAGCAGAGCAGAGCTGCCCTGAATGCTTCAGAGAGCTCAGACCTTTGGATTCCTTCACTGAGCAGCAGTCACAGAGAGCCCAGAGGGTTCAGCAAGAGGAGCCTTTCACAAAGAGTCGATTATTACAGAGAGCACATCACCGAGCCTCTGAGGGATCAGTGCTGTCACATGAACCCTTCATACAACCACAGCTCTGATTTGATCCATCCCTACATAGATGCATCCCAAAAATATATATATATCAAGGTTACATCATAACCTCACCAGTTTGTATCATTTATCATTTGATATTAGTCTAATATTATCTTTCGTCAATCCATCTCATCTCCTGCGCACACTTCAGCTGATGAATTATGAACGAAAATATAAATTTTAGACCCAAACATACATAAACAACATGATGGTATGAAAAAGAGGAAGACAGGAACCTGAGGCTGTCTATTACTATAAACATGAGGACGTGAAAGCTATCCAATGTGTCCAAAGCAGCAGAGAGAATATAAACAACTTTTAAAGTAAGGGGATGTGGGTCAGTAACACTGCAGCATGATTTAAGATGAAGGACGAGAGAAACAGGTGACCTTAGTTAGTAAGAGCTTCAGATGATCTCAGGGGAATACCACGCACACTCCTACGGATGACAAAAAGGGCAAACCTGGTAGGGAACACAGCTCTCCTAGGGTGAAATATTTTCCCTACTCGTAAATACGCAGAAATTCAGTGATCTCTTACCCTAGGAAGGTAAGCAGCGTTTCTTATCCTATCCACCATCTCCTGTCCCTCAGGGTGAACAGCAGCCACATGGGACCACATCCTCTCCCAGGTCACGCTCTCGATGGGGAAACCTGTTCTGTTCACGTAGAAAAGAACGCCTCCATCCTTCTCCTCTTCCTCCCCGGGGGACCTGGGCCCGTTGTTGGGGGGAGAGGTTGAGGACTCCTCCTGGGTGCTACAGCGAAGCAGGCAGTGTGCGCTGGTGCTTTTGGACCGGCCATGCCTGCTCAGCTTGGCAGGGGAAGTGCCGGTCCGGCTCGGGGAGTTCGGTCCCGTCATTGAACCAGACAGAGTTCAGAGGAGGAGGAGGAGGAGAGGAAGGAGCAGGCAGTCCTCCTCCAGCTACAAGAGCTCCTTTTCAGTCAGTGAGCATCGGTACATGATGATCCATGAAGGCAAACTGAGGAAGAGGAGACAAGAGAGTAATCACCGTCATTTAAAAACATGGTTTATAACAATGTGTAACAAGGCGTTATGACATAAACTTGTTAAATGTTCCTGTTTTTTACTTTTTAATCAAAAGACTGAATAGTTCATCTGACTTTTGTCTCAACTTGAAATATATTTTCATATTTTTTTCACCACCTCTTGGTTTTAATTCACTTTTTTGCTATTAAATAACAAAAATCTCCATAATAACATTAAATACCATTACAGCCAGGTTTTGGTAAAACTGGTGTAAAATACAGAAATGGAGAAAACAATGCTAGAGACTTCTTCAACTCTTATGAATTTGAGAGGATTTTTAAAAAGTATTATCAAACAGTTTAAGTTCAAAGTGTTAGTTTAAACTAGATTATATAAACTATTTTCATTTGTATCATACCTAACAACATTGCACTGTCATTGAATGGATATTTTACCTTATCTCTGCAGAAGGTGGACGGGAACTAGTCCAGTAATAGTAATCAGTGAACATTTCACAGTATTCTTTCTTAAATTTCGCAGCACATGCTCTTTTTTGGAGGTTTGAGGTGCAACACAGAGTTTGAAGCCTTGACAACATGTCAACAAATCCCTCCTCTTACTCTAACCTAGTGTATAAATCCATAGATTAAGTGCTTTTACATTATCCCACTTTTACACTGAAAGCATGAACGTTAAGGAGAAGCAGCTGAGATGTTATGAGTTCAAACAATAAATTTCTACATATTACTAAACAGAACATCAAGAAAAAACTTCTTTGACAGACAAGTCAATAAATTTTAAGGACCTCCTTTGTAGTTCATGATAAAAACGTTAATAAACTCCACAGTAAGGTCTAAAAAGAAACCCATAAAATCTACAAATGGAGGTTTCATATGGTTAATGACCCATTAACTGGACCTTAAATTTAAAAAAACAACTAAGGAAATAAATGAAACTAAGGTTTTAACTGTGAAAAAGGCTTTAAAATCATGTGCAGAGCTCTACAGCCCCGCATCCACTCATATATATCTGATAATGACCGTTTCTGCAGATGAATCCCTCCTGACCGTTATTAATCCACCGCGCCGTGTGTCTCCTCTCCGTGTGAATCCTGCCGGTGAAAAGTCTTCAAATGGGACCAAAACAGTGACACTGGAGGTCCTTCTCTGTCATACTCAGCTTAAAGGTCCACTCAAGGCTGTTGGAGTCTTCTCAGTACTGTGAAGTCTTGTTTTGGTCTCAGTCTTTGTAACTTCACCTCTTCTGCGTCAAGTTCACACAGTACAACGCCAAGGCAACGACCGGAAGTTTTCAGAAACAGCCCAAAATTAAAGCTGATTCTTATGATAAATAAGTTTAATTGAGATTCAAGTCTTCCTTTTCTATAAATAACCTCTCTCGCATGCTACTTCTTTATCTATACAAGTATAAAGAGGTTCAGGTAAAGTGTTAAATCAATAGTTTACTCAAACGTAATCCTGTAATCGTCGTCATTCCTTTATTTTGAAAATCTCCCTCGGAAGCCGTTCTCTTCACTCTCTCTTTCAGACGCTGCGGGGGCCGTTACCTCCTCCCTCCATCCTTCCCTGCATCTCTCTATCCTTCAGCAGGGTTCAGGACTCCTCAGAGTCCTTTGTCCTTTCTTCCGGTCCAGCTCCATGAAATACCCATCCTTTTCTCAGTCTCACATCTTTAAATCTCTGAGTTTAATGCACAGGTCTGTTCGCTCATCGCCGCTCCTCTGGATCCCTCTGCATGTGTCCACAGCATTGGACAGCGTTTGACACGCTCTCATTGGTCGAGCCAACAAAGAGGGGCGGGTTAACGAGTACGGGTTACCATATTTGGAAATGACGAAGCGCTGTGATTGGTGGATTCTGACAGACGGAGGCGTCAACAAGTGATATATCTGCAACAAATGAGATCTTTTTTTTTTCCCTTTTGCTGCAACTGTTGAATTTGCACATTATGTCCAATTTAATGTTTGAAAATCTCTATCCCCACGGTTCATGCAAAATACGCATTTAAGCAAAAATGAACAGAGTAACAGATTTTTTTCCCCTTTTGCACTGCATCTGTATACTGTAAAACAAAAGCCCAGGCAATGAGAATTTGCTTCTCATAAACCTGCAGCATGCAGACTGACAATATAGTCTGTCACGGTACAAGTCCAAACAGACGGGAACACACTGATAGATGTCCATATCAAACTGCATCCACACAGCATCCTCTAAAAACTCAGACATGTTACGAGTTTAACTATGAAGGTGTTGACTGATGCATTCTTCACATGAAAAAAAAAAGTTAATTTTCATGCTAATAAATGAGCTGTAAAGAAAGCCTATCATTATTGAGCAACATCTATCGATTAGTACATTAACTTGACCTGTAGCTCCACCTTCTGGACAAACAGGTCAGTACAGGAAGACAGGTGAAGGCCCCAGCTAATCATGGCTACAGTCTTAAATCTTAACATAATCGATAATACTAACACTTAATCAATCAGAGTATCAGGGTTGGATTGGATATCAATGAGACACTCTCCACAAAGACTAAAAGAAAACCACCTATGTTTTCACACTTCAGGTCTTTTAATGTCTTATAATAGTATTGGATTTTTTTTTTTTTTTTTTAAATTATGGTAGCATAGAGGTTGTTGGGATCAACATTAGAGGCTTTCACGGTGCTGTAAGTCACTGCGTCTTCTTCACCTCGGATCTATATGACAAAAAAAAACCGACAATGAAATACTTAAAATACAAAGGAACATCTGTAGATGCAAACCCAAAAAAATAAATGAAAGAAAGAGAGAAAACACATAGCACAGCACAACCTCATAGGGAAGCTGATTTACAGGAATTTGAACTTGTTCTTTTACACAGTTTAACTTTGAACACAAAGGACATCTTACTTTGGACTTGGTCTTTTTGATGTGGTTGATGGAAACGTAGAAAAGCCCATTTTCGAGATCACCCTGAGAATAAAACAGAGCACTCTGGTTGGTTTAAGTCGCTCACAGCTTTTCTGTTTAATTGATTTTCATCATCTTTTAGTGATGTATTTCCATTTTTGCCCCTGTTTATAGACATTTTTATCCTCTGTCCTGTGATCTCACCGTGTCCTGACTTTCTTGAGCAGATGCACTTGTAGTGTTGCAGCCCAGATCCTGCAAAAACACAGATAAATTTTATTTGATGCATTTACCTTTACAATTTTATCCATCACTGTCTTTCTAAAAATTTGTACTGGTCCAGCTGTGAATCTTTCATCACATTTCAGACTTCAACAGTGGTTACAACTATTAAACCAAAACCACACAAACATTTTCACTTCAAAAACTCACCAAGTATTTATCACTCTGAAGTTTTTTCCCTGAAATCAAGACAGCATAAGTGAGAGGATGATATTCAGCATCCTTATTCAAATTAAGACGTGATTTTGTGTTAAAAGCTCAAACCTCGAAAAATTCAAAGTTCAAATCTCACCTTTGTTTCTCTTACGCCTGATAAGGAACAAACTAGAAGAAAAAAGTGCAGCTAAACCAACAGCCAGAACAATGTACAACCACCATAGACCTGCAAAGAGAAAAAACAGCTCTGTGTCAAGATTTATGTGCTGTTGAACATGAAAGAAAACATGATTTGGTTATTTTGGTGCTAAGAAATGTGAAAATCATTTTTTCTTCAACAAAACTAACAGAAACTCAACACATTATCGTCAATTAATCGACACACCCACAATCTGGAACAAAAAAAATTTAACAAACTGTAAGACCAGCAATGTTGGACTGCATCATTGCTGGTAATAGAAGGATTGAAACCTTTAAAAAGTTTTTTATCTACCTCCTGGTGCTGCTGTTTTTGGTGTGGTTATGTCTCCAGGAGCTGTTTGTCCTACAAACAGAGATGTGATGTTTCTAAGTTTACATCAGGATGGAGTCATTTTGAACAGCTCAGATGAATTTAGTAGTTTCTGACCTGACAACTGAGGCTTGAAGGTGAACTGCAGACTTCTGTTGCTGCTCTTCTCCTTCAGATTACACTGCAGGGACTCATATCTTCTTGACGTGAAGAAAGAATGAGAGGTCTGAAAGCTCATCATGGCGACACAGATGGACTTTAACGCATGGATGTCTGTGTCACCTTCATCCTGACCTGGGGGCAGCCACGACACGCTGTGATCACAGGTGAGCCGAGTGGACAGTCTGCACTTTAACGTCACATGACTGTTCTTCCTCTGTTCAGTCACTGGAGCACAGGCAAAGGGACACAAAAAGACACAAAGTGAGGAAACAGCAGATTAACTCCCTGACACAGCTGGTGTTTTAAAATATTATCCGGTGTAAATACTCACTGGTGACAACAGACACATCGACTACAGCTCTCTCCCTCCCCCCTGACTCCTCTTGGATGCAGAAGTATCGACCGACATCTTCCTTTGTGACATTCTTTATGACCAGAGAGCAGTTTTCTGTGAGGCTCAGTCTGTCTGATTTATTATTTCTCCTTTTACTCATCCGTCCACTGCTCACTAAGTCTATTGCTGATGTCCTTGTCATCTGACTGAAGCTCCATGTTATTCTGTCACAGTTTGTGGGATCATTTCTGACATTTTCACAGGACAAAGAGATTTCACCTCCATCTCTGACAATGAAAGATGGCACCCGTGATGTAAAGACTGTAAAAAAGCATGGCATATATTAAAGTAACAGAAGTTTTACAATGGACAGATGGAGCCAGCAAGCGTTTCTTTTTTACAGCAGTAAGTCTTCAAATGTTTCATTCCTTACCTGCAGTTTGAGGAATCAATACCAGATATAAAAACACTCCTATTAATTCCAGTCTAACTATTTCCATGTTTATCTGTTTTGTGTTCTCTCCCTCGGTTCACCCCTAAAACCAAACTTCTTCTTGAACGAATTCTCAGAGCATATCCTGAGAGTTTCACTTCCTCTTTCTGACTCTTTCCTAATATGTCGCTTTAGACTTAAGGGCTGGTCTCAGACACCCACTGCAGTCAGCAAACAGTTAACACACACTACACACACACTACACACACACTACACACAAACACACGTATACACTACACACACACACTACATTCACGCTGCCCACACAAAAAAGAATGTATGGATCATTTTGAAGAATAAAGAATAAATCAGACAAATCTTCAACTCTTTAAAAAAAAAAACATTTGTAGGTTTTTATGTGGATAAAAGTTGGTAACACAACAAAACCCCTCAGCTTATTCACAACACAACTGACAGCTTCAATAAACTGAATAAGATAAAAAGCATTCTTAGGTTTTGCAATTTTACACATTTCTTTCACAAACAAGTGATGAGAATACAAGTTTTTAACTCTAAATTTTTGCGTCATGTCACAATAAATAACCTCCACTACTGCTCTCCCTTCTGGACACAGAGGTGTTACTACATAAACACATTCTGATCATTTGAGTGCTCTGAACAGAAACAAGGAAAGCCATGTGTTCATATAACTCGAGATCATACTATCAACATACTGAACATTGGTAACAGAAGCAGCTGTAAACACAGGGCTGATAATCTGTGATATCAGGTTGATTACATCCAAATGTAAATATGAGCTGATTTCAGGTGTGGTTGTGCTGAAGGTGTCAGAGCTAACAGTGAGGCAGAAACTGAACATTGAGCGAGAGGAGAGGAGCTGGATTCATCCTGGAGTCCCTCCTTTGTTTGCTCTGTTGATGGAAGCATAGAGGCTGCTGGGATCTATGGAGGCGTCAGCTGCAGGAGAAGACACTTTCACAGAGCTGTATGTCACTGCATCGCCTTCATTACCATCATCACCATAACCATCAGCATCAACATCAACCTTAAAAAAAAAACACAGACTTCAGCTAAGAGCTGTAAATGTGACCTGCAAAAGGCCAGAACTCTGAATAAATAGATCTATGCATCATGAAGGAAAGAAAAACAGATACTTTTAGTTCCTGTGTGAGTGTGTGTGTGTTACTGTTTGGTCTAAACTTGGTTTCAGGGAATTTACCACTGCAAAAAGAGGTTCAGGAACTCTGACAAGCAGGGCCTGCAAACTACTGTAAAAGTGTCTGATTGGTGGAGCAGCCACAATAATTTTTTCCCCCTCCATTTACTTGAAGATGACAGCCAGCTGTGACTGACTCTATTTAATAACTCCTAAACAATGATCCTCTTTGAGACTGATAGTGTGAATGCGTCTCTAGCTGCGTTTTCATCACTTTTTTTTTCAAATTAGAAGTGATATTTCTCAATTCTCAACAAGGTGCAATTGCACCATGCCAGTGTTTGCATAACGACTAAAATTGCATGCAACGTGAGTAAATACTTGACCCGTGGGATTAAATTTGTCAGGTAAACGATGTCGCTGGATTACGAAATAATGTTATGGTGCTCTCTCTCTTTTCTTTTTTGAGTGTTGTGCAATACGAGTATGTGCAATATGTGCGAGTGATGCAATTGTGGTTTTTCTGTTATTAACTAGCAGCTTCATCTGTGGAGCTCTTGGAGTCCAAGACAATTTCCCCAAGGGGCCAATAAAGTGTAGCGTATCGTGTTGGTAAACAATGGGCCACAGGACCTATTTAGTCCTGGGGAATGTTTCAACAGGAACTAAAACTCCTGGACCCTCAGGTCCAAACACAGCTTATGTCAGGAGGTGATGGAGACCTGAGATAACCTTCATGACAGACATCACACCTGCTCAGCATCATGTTAACATGCTGCGTGACACCTTCAGCTGGATGAACAGCCATTGAGCAGCAGCGTCTCCACACAGGCAGCTCACCTGGTTCTTACTGCTAGTCTTTTTGGTGTAGCTGACAGAAGCATAAGAAACTTCATCTCCAGGATCCACCTGCACAGAGAGTAATATGTTTCATTGTTTGACTTTTGCTCCATACAAAAGGGAAGTTAGACTCTTCTTGTGAATAAAAACTGTCTGAGAGTCAAACTGCTGACGTCAGGAAAAAAAGATAAATCTTAAAAAGAAACTCTGAGTCGTGTGTTGAGTGTGATCTCACCCTCTCCTGATTCATCTCTGTACCACACCAACTCTCTGCTGGCTTTAAACTCTGACCCTGAAAGGTCCAGAAGCATCAACATGAACATATCTCCTCTCAGACCTCCTTTAACTTTTATACCAAACTGGTGTAAAGTGGAGTAAAACTTACAGCGTCTCCATTCCTTGGGGTTTTCTTTGCTGAAAAGACAAAAGAGAACGCTACATTAACCTAAACCATGATGGGATCTGAGTGTCCCGTGAATCCCTTGGTGTGGCCCCCAGTATCCTGGAATATGATTAGCTGTTGTCTCTGTCAAAACAGGAGTTCATTTGTAACTAACAGGGTACCACTTTATGATCTTACCTTTAGTTTTCTTCCTCCTGAAGAACATCATCACCATGGTTACGGTTATAAGGAGAGCAGCTATGCCAGCAGCAGCGACAGCATAAGGCCACCAACCTGAAGGAGAGAAAAACCACACACATCTTAAACTACTTTGATACTTCTATTTTTAACCATTGATGTTTTATTTAACTTTATGCTAAAGTGGGGCAGGTTTTGTTGATGAAGAAAAGTGAGCCTAGAACATCAGACCCTGGTGGGGTCTCAGACGGAAAACTAGTCCTGTCTTTGACCTTTGAGTTAAACACTTAACAACTATTTCCCCTGCTTACTACAACCTCCAAACAGTACATTCAAAGAGGTCACCTAAATAACGCTGTCCCTCAAAGAAATTTCATACACAGGAAACTATCACTGCTTGAAACAAACGGCATGATAATAATGAAAAAGAGCAATGGTGAAGAAAACGTTTCTGATTTCACAAAAAAACACATGGTTTGAGATTCAGTGAAAAGTCACATATTTTCTGCTCACAAAGGACCAAGACGTCACATTTTTACCTGATGGTACCTGAGTTGTCGCCTGTTGGGTACTCTCCCAGTGTTATTTTCAGGACCAACCAGAATAAACAATGACAAAAGTCCATTCTGTTTATCATGAAGCATCATCAGATCAAACAGACAACAACTGTACCTTTTCCCTTAGCTGAGGACTGAGAGCTGACTTTTATCTGCAGACTCTGTCCACTCCTCTGATCCTTCACGTTACACTTCAGCAACTCTTTAAACTTCTGATCAGGCTGAAGAGTGACCACAGATGTACAGGTACCAGGTGCTATCTCAATGTCATCCGTGTTACCTTCATAGAGCCACTGCACTTCATGCCAACAGTCTCTATAGATAAACACGGTGCAGAAAAAATTGACGGCACCATGGCCCTCAACTGATGAAAATTTTGTGAGAAAGAGGCAGAGGTGAAGATAACTCTGTTATGTGGTTCACAACATTTCTTCTTTTCTAGTAGATTATAGATAATAAATCATATAAAGTCATACTTACTGTCAATAACAGACAGAAACATATAAGAATCTGTATGCTCTCTTTCCGTAATGAACTCCCTGCAGACATACCGACCAACGTCCTCACGGCTGACGTTAGTTATAACCAGAGAACAGTCTGCTTTAATGTTCAGTCTATGGGATTTAGCTTTAGCTTTTTCATTTTTACTGATATTACCATCAGTAACCAGCTCCACTGCCTCTGAGTTGGAGTACAGACTTGAAAGCCAAGCAGTTCTGCCACAGCTCAGTTGATCTTTCATCACTTTTCCACATGGCAGAGTGACTTCACCTCCAACTCTGACGGTGAAGGAGGGATCTTCAAATCCTGTCACAGCTGAAGAGGAGAGATACATTCAGAACCAAGAAGAACTTCCTTTAAAATGGCAAAAAAAACAATCACAGAATAACTGAAAGAAGGAAGAGTGAAGTAATAGCTGTCAGATTTGAATCAGTTTCAGCGTCTTGGTCTCAGTAGGGTCTGTAGTGTTTCTTTAGTTGGTGTATGAGTTCATGTAAAGTCTTACCTGTAAACAGGAGCGTCAGTATCCCACACAAAGTCGTCTCAATCCCTTTGAATCCAGCCATCCTTCCCCTCACTCACTCCTCTCTTTACTCTCACCCTGACTCTGAATAGAGACAATGAGGAAATGCCAGAACCAGTGGTGTCAGAACAGGAAGTTAGAGCTGAAACGTATGTCTTACAACACAAAATGAGAAGAATATATTTTTTCATCTTTATTGCTGCTCCATTTCCAGTTCAGTTGTATGTTCAATTATATCTGGATGACTAAGCTTTTCATTATAAAGTACAATAATTCTTTTGCAAAATATCCTTTGTTTCTCTCTTGGTTTTAAAATCTTTTTTGCATTAAGAAGAGTAAGTGAAGGATAGAAATCATCTGTTTTACGGAAATAATGACATGGTTTACCCTAGAGTTACAGGAAAAAGTACAATGAATCAATTTAGGCAAAGCAAGCATTACCAAAACTTCTTTAAAGTAGCTTTAAGGGACTCAAATTAGAGCATGTGTGGTTTCGGAAGCATTTTTTAATCTTAGTTTTATGTAATTCTTGGTAGATGAAAAGGTGAAAAATGTCTTTCATACTTTAATTCCAAACAAAGTGCTCAGGATAACAGGTGTTATGTCATTGACTGCAGGGAAAATTCAGGACATTTTAACACTGTGAAAAAAACAAAGAAAAAAATAAAGAAACAGAATAAAAAAAAACAAACATGAAACGAAAACAGGACATTTGGTCACCATATAATAAATCTTAGAGCCCATTACTCTCTGCTGATATCTTTTTGTACCAACCCAAAAAAAAAAACCTCATATATGAGAAGCCAAAAGCATCCTGCACTCAAAGGGCAATTCTGAACCACAGAATTGTCGTTTTTGAGGCTTGTAGAGCCACTTTTGTTGAGTCTTGGGCTTGTTTGTGCTTCTAACAAAATATCACATTTCCTGCCACTGAAAGCCTCTGTCATTGTGTTTGAGCACAGCCACAGATGAAAAACTACATTCTGACAGTGCAAAAGTCATGTAAAAGATCGAAATAACACTTGTAACGATCTCCTCACCATCAATATGGACTGTTCACAGCTCACCTTTAGTCCATGAGTGTGAAAAACCTGTTTATTCATCTGACTTTAGTAAATTGCAGTTGACCAAGAAACTCAGGTTTCATTGAAGAGCCATAACACACAGAATCTTTACAATTATGCAGCTGGACTACTGTGCCGCTCACTTTATCACAAAGACCATATCAGCTCATTTTATTTGACTTCCTTCCCTGAACAAATGAGGGGTTCAAAACAGTCTTAAATTCTCTTTTGTGTCCGTAGGTAACTTGGAGCGCTGCTACTGCATTAAAGCTTCCTTTGTAAAGTTCACTCTGACATGGCCAGGGAACATAATGAAGGTGTTTATGAAGAGTCTACAACAACAAAGTTTGAGAGACAGTAAGTGCAGAGCTGCTGGATAATACTGACGATGTAGGACCCTATCAGCTGTTGCAAATAAATAATGTCTTTAACACTCATACGAAACATCACCAGAATATAATGAAGGAGCAGGTTCAATTTTATTGATCTGTTGCTATGGTGATTTAGCTTAACCTGCTTCAAGGCACAGAATAGACTGAGTTCAGTTTATCTTGAAAGTATCCAGCTATCTGAGTTAGCCAGGTACAAAGAACGGGGCCCTGGTCTCCATACTGTCCCAGGTATTGTGATCTTCATGTTTCCATCTTCCAAAAGACGGAAACATGAAGTTGAAAAAAGAGAAATAGACCATCCTCTCATTCCCAGCTCTGTGTGTCTTTGAATCACACTCTGACAATATGATTCATCAAACTGCACAAAAATTAGGTAATGACCGATGACTCCATGAACATGTCCTAAGATAGAAGGAGTCACATGATGCTAAAACTACAGCACTAACCAGGGTTGACAATGAGCCAAAACAAAAATATTAGACAGCTGTTGGCCTGTGGTGAAGATCATGAATAATGTTTCAAAAGAAATACAGAGCGAAGGGTACAGATTTCATCAAAGTTTTATTTTTCATAAGCTTTTACTGTTTGTACTTTGCAGAAGAAAGTGTAAAACATGTTCACAGCAACATTTAACTGGTTTAAATACATTAAAGATATTTTAACAAAAGCTTCATCCATGACCTAAAATCAACCAAAAAAATAAAAAATTCTCATTTCAGCCTCTGTCTGACACACTTTGTTTTAGCTGCTGTCCCTTTAAGCCCCCCCACTCCTCAAACCAGCTTCCCTCTGATTGGACAGCCTGTCAGGGGGCGGAGCTGTACGCAGACCTTGGTGTTCAAGGCCCCGCCCCTCCAAAGTGTCAGAAACTAGTTGGGAGTGATAACCTCATCATATCAGGAAGTCTTGGTGAAGATCTCTGCACCTGTTTAATCCGAACACCCACACCTAGTCTTGATTATCATGTTTACGATATGGGAAAGCAGAATACACGTGCTTTAAATAAGCACAGCAGTTTTATTCACCAACACTGAGTTAATACAGTCTCCTTTTGACCTTTAACCTTTACCTGTGACCTTTATCTGAGCAGAGAGCTGAATTTGTCTTTGTTCAGTCCTTCTTTGTGTGCCTGAGTACCAGTAGAATTAAAAGCGTCTGTTTCTCACAGGTGGTCTGTGGCTGTGAAAAGTTTTCTGCATCTCTGCATTTATGCATCATGTTGACGTTGCTGTGACGCAGCAGAGACCATCCTGACCATGTACTCAGGATCTCAGGAGCTGGACCCTGCTCCTTATGTGGTTTTCCTGACTGTGGCGTAGATGGAGCTTGAATCAGCAGCAGCAGGAGGAGGAGAGTAGGTGGAGGAGGAGGCTTTGAGCGTGCTGTAGGTCACTGTGTCACCGTCCTCAGGTATGTTCTGGGTCTGCACACAGTAAAACAATCATATCAATACAGAACAAATTATTAGTATCAGCACAATGTTTCCAAATAGTGTTAACTGTGCTCTAATACAGAGTCAAGAGGCCCATCGTTGACAGGAGCCAAAATAACTCAAGACTTTATTCTTATTTCAACCATTTTTCTTGACGGTGTGGGCAGATAATTTTACTCTTTCCAACAACTCAGACATATATTTTTCTTTATCTTGAAATTTTCTGGACTTTTTGGGGAATATATTGCTCAGGTTGAGTCTAACAAGACCATTTTTAATATGAATAAGACACAAACACTTGTTAGAGTTGACTTTTGGAAGTGTGCATGGATGGTTCCTGCTGTCATTTACTGAATTGCTATTTTCCTGCACTCTGATTGTACCTCATGTGTTTCACCTCTGTCATGTGTCAGGTTAAGAACAGAGACACAGCACTGTTACTACTTACATTTCATCAGAGTTGCTATAGCGCACAGGTGTAGACACAAACAGCTATTGGAGTTGAATGACAAATGAACCAGCAATCATCAGCTGCCGCGGTCATTAGACAAGACATCACTTTATGTGACGCTGAAGAAAAGACGTCTCATTTCTCTTTGAACAAATCTTGTTTACTCTCTCTTCGCTTTGTTGAGATGCAAGTGGAAGATGAAACTGGAGCTTTGGCATTCACTCTGTGTTGCCTTATTGTTCATCCTCCTTGCTCTCTTTTTGGATTCACTTTGTGGATACTGTCTGCTTTTGAGCTTTTATAGAGTATTTTAAGAATATATTGAAATCTGAAATAAAATCCTTGGAAATTTTTCTCACATCATGACACTCATGGCCCCATATTTAATTTACCATTTCAATAAACTCTTTGTGAGCTGCTACAGGGAACGCTGAGCTCAATAACAGAGTGTTATGTAACAGTCAGTATTTGACTGTTTCCTGAATAATCTGACACATTTGGCAGAAAAAAGAAGAACATCCTTTAACAGAGACAAAAATATTCTCCGGATTCACTCCCACCCAGACTTCAGTGTGGGGGTCAGATTTTGTTGAATGAGCTCAATAACATGTAGACTCTGTTTTAACACTGTAAAAAACGTATACTGTCCCTATAAAACCTGCCTTTACAGGATCAGGATCAGAGAAACTGCCTGCTTTAACTTGGCCTTACCTGAGAACTCACCTGAGCTTTAATTTCTCTCTTTTTCTTGGTGTAGCTCACAGATGCGTAGGAAACATCAGTTTCAGGATCCTCCTGTGCAGCAGAGAAAGTTTAGTTTTATTTTTGTTTTTCTTGGCATCCTGTGCTACTTTTCTCTTGTCTCTTTTGTTTTCTTCTCTCATGAAGCAACACTCTAAAGTGATGAGTCTTTGTGTCTCACTTTTAAAGACAGACTATAAACTGGATTTGGTCTTACTGTATTCAGACTGGTTCCTGGAGCATCCTGAGGGGCAACTGTGGGGTTCAGACTCAGCTCCTGAACAAAAACAAAACAAAAAATCAGAGCAAATGATGAACGATAGTCATGTAAGAATTGAAGTCTCACTCCACATACTTTCTCATCTGAGTTCAAAGGTTTCATCTCCTCTATTATCTTCACATCTTCATGTCTGAAATATTTTAGCTCAAAACTTCAAATGCACTTCTGCATTTCTACCACCACATCCACATTAAATATTCAGCATCTAATCCCGCTCCATCAGTAAATAAATACACAAACTAACAAATAAGCAGAAATTAAAAGAGCTACCTAAGAAAGTCTGTACGGAACATTTCATTGGACTGTTTACAGAAATCTTCTCTGTCCAGCTAACACTCAGAGCCTCCCATAAGCCTGGAGCGCTACTTTGTTTTCCTCCAGATGTTTTCCTACAGATGTTTTATGATTTCACGTGCGTCAGCTTTGCATCTTTTGTGGTTTTGCAGCATGTTTGGTGTTCCTGCAGGTACTTCAGCTTCTTGCAGCATGTTTTCTTGACGCAGTGAGTTTCCTCTTTCTACTTCTCTCATGATTTAAAGATTCTTTCTTGTTTACATTTTCTGATGCAGAACTTTGTAAATTGTGTGCTCTTGTCAACTACGTTTAAAGAGGCACACTGATGAGCCGCTCCTGACATGGATATCTTTCTTCTCTCTCTGAAACACTAGATCTTTCCTTGCAGCAGCTTTAATTAACGTATGAAGAAACATGAAGTCACAAATCAAACTCACCGTGCTGTCTGTACTCTTTGTTTTCTTCCCTAGAATAGAAAGATCAAATTAACCTCATGCAGCAGAAATATGTCTTCTAAACTTATGATATTTATGTGTCCATGTTCTCACCTTTTGTCCTCTTCCACCTGATGATCAGCACAATGGTTATCAAAAACACCACTGTGACCACAGCAGCAACGATAATCAGCCACCAATCTGGGTCAAAGATATGTTTTTGCTTTAGTTTGGGCTCCACAAACTCTGACAGAGAGAAAAAACTAACCGACATGAGTCTGTTTCCAGCTGTATTGTTCAGATACCCTTGAGCGTGGTCAAGACTGAGCCGGTCTTTGTTTGTCCCCCTCTCTCTGTGGTGGTTGTTGGATTTGTTGTTGATGTTGTTGTTGGTGCTCTAGTTTCGAACTCACCTAGAAAAATTAAAACAAAACAAATCCAGCAGCCTCTGTGTTAGAAAAGAGCTTCGCAGACGTACGACATTTGATGCAGAATTATAAACCAAGCTTGTTAGAGTCCGATTAGTCATGACGACCTGAAATGTAACAACAACTCCAAAACAACAATTACAAAAAAACGTAATAAAATCCAAAATGTAATAACTGATCGATAGTATAAAAGACACTGTGCCAAAAGAAACGTAATAACCTACTACATATTTTTGATAATTACTTTTCATGTCATTGTTACATTTTGGGTCATTGGTGCATATCAGGCTCTAACAAGCAGTGTTGTTTTTGGCAGCTATTTTAATTTTAGTCTTAGTTTTAGTCTTTTGGACGAAAATGCTTATTAGTTTTAGTCACATTTTAGTCACTTCTATATGTGATAGTTTTAGTCCAGTTTTAGTCGACGAAAACTCAAAAAGGTTTTAGTCTAGTTTTAGTCAACAAAAACTCAATAATGTTTTTTTTGTTGTTGTTTTAGCAAATAAAAAAGAAAAAAAGAAGAAAGCATTAGTCTTAAGTTATATTAGGTCACAACACTGATTTACTTTAATTCTATTTCATGCTACATGGAGAGATTCTGCAATTACTGTTGAGAGACTTCCTATCTTGATATTCATTACATACACTCAGTAAATCCACAGGTTTTTTAGCAAAACTCCTGCTCAGACATCACACTCAAGCAGTCTGTCAGTCGCTACCGCTACACACACTGTGCCCCGCTCTCTCAGATGCATTCACTGACTTATCCAATTATTTTGTTATACTGACTTATGTTTTAATAATTATTATGAAAGAAAGGGATAATTCAGGATAACTAAATAATTTTTACTAATCTATAGTGCTTAATACCCATCATAACGTTGTCAAGTACAAATTTCTTGTCGTCAAGTGAAAACGAGTACAAACAAGAATTATAAAACTTAAGGATGACAACATTCTCAGTCACTTACCATCTGAGAGCGAGGGGTTCAGTGGAGCAGGAGGGAGGGGCTGAGTGTGTGTGTGTGTGTGTGTGTGTGTGTGTCCACTAGCTTGTAGCGACCGACACAGAGACCGCTGCAGTCTGATGTCCGAGCTCAAAAAGTTTTGCTCAAAAACCTGTGGATTTTCTGAGTGTACATAAACTTATAGTTCTTACCTTCACAGAGCTGAGTAACTGCAGAATCTCTCCATGTAGCATGAAACGGAATTAAAGTAAATCATCAAAGTGATCCACATGCAGTTTTCTGTTCTCCACAGTTTCCACATTCAAACATAAGCTCAGCAGTGTAAGTCNTGGGGTTCAGACTCAGCTCCTGAACAAAAACAAAACAAAAAATCAGAGCAAATGATGAACGATAGTCATGTAAGAATTGAAGTCTCACTCCACATACTTTCTCATCTGAGTTCAAAGGTTTCATCTCCTCTATTATCTTCACATCTTCATGTCTGAAATATTTTAGCTCAAAACTTCAAATGCACTTCTGCATTTCTACCACCACATCCACATTAAATATTCAGCATCTAATCCCGCTCCATCAGTAAATAAATACACAAACTAACAAATAAGCAGAAATTAAAAGAGCTACCTAAGAAAGTCTGTACTGAACATTTCATTGGACTGTTTACAGAAATCTTCTCTTTCCAGCTAACACTCAGAGCCTCCCATAAGCCTGGAGCGCTACTTTGTGATGTTTTCCTACAGATGTTTTCCTACAGATGTTTTATGATTTCACGTGCGTCAGCTTTGCATCTTTTGTGGTTTTGCAGCATGTTTGGTGTTCCTGCAGGTACTTCAGCTTCTTGCATCATGTTTTCTTGACGCAGTGAGTTTCCTCTTTCTACTTCTCTCATGATTTGAAGATTCTTTCTTGTTTACATTTTCTGATGCAGAACTTTGTAAATTGTGTGCTCTTGTCAACTACGTTTAAAGAGGCACACTGATGAGCCACTCCTGACATGGATATCTTTCTTCTCTCTCTGAAACACTAGATCTTTCCTTGCCGCAGTTTTAATTAACGTATGAAGAAACATGAAGTCACAAATCAAACTCACCGTGCTGTCTGTACTCTTTGTTTTCTTCCCTAGAATAGAAAGATCAAATTTACCTCATGCAGCAGAAATGTGTCTTCTTAACTTATGATATTTATGTGTCCATGTTCTCACCTTTTGTCCTCTTCCACCTGATGATCAGCACAATGGTTATCAAAAACACCACTGTGACCACAGCAGCAACGATGATCAGCCACCAATCTGGGTCAAAGAGATGCTTTTGCTTTAGTTTGGGCTCCACAAACTCTGACACAGAGAAAAAACTAACCGACATGAGTCTGTTTCCAGCTGTATTGTTCAGATACCCTTGAGCGTGGTCAAGACTGAGCCGGTCTTTGTTTGTCCCCCTCTCTCTGTGGTGGTTGTTGGATTTGTTGTTGATGTTGTTGTTGGTGCTCTAGTTTCGAACTCACCTAGAAAAATTAAAACAAAACAAATCCAGCAGCCTCTGTGTTAGAAAAGAGCTTCGCAGACGTATGACATTTGATGCAGAATTATAAACCAAGCTTGTTAGAGTCCGATTAGTCATGACGACCTGAAATGTAACAACAACTCCAAAACAACAATTACAAAAAAACGTAATAAAATCCAAAATGTAATAACTGATCGATAGTATAAAAGACACTGTGCCAAAAGAAACGTAATAACCTACTACATATTTTTGATAATTACTTTTCATGTCATTGTTACATTTTGGGTCATTGGTGTATATCAGGCTCTAACAAGGCTTTAGACCGAATTTCTACTGTCACAGTAAAAATTGGTTTAAATTAGGGATGGGAACTGAGAACCAGTTCCTATTAAGAATCAATAAGAAATTGTTCAATCCATCGTCATCGTTAGCTGTCGTTCTAAGCTATTCTTAGCTATCAATTCTTTACATTATACTGTAACAGCAGGACTGTACGTTCACTATCATACCCCAGCAAGCTTGGTAGATCAGTGACAGTTCCCCAAGAAAACTCTGATTCAGAATCTTCAGAAGTTTTGCTGAAGAAGCTATAAAACTGAACTCACGAAAAATGCATCAATGCTCTCTCCCAACAGATTCTTATTCAATAAACAAATTGCGTAATAAGAAGTCTCATTCAGGTAAAAAGTTATCCAGATTTGGTAAACTGTGTCACGATTTGATTAAACCAAAAACAAAATAAAATAAAAGGCAGAAAAAGGTTCGCCAGATCCCTCCTGATCCAGATGAAACCTCTGGACCAATGGACCCAGCCGACTGACTGATGGACAAGTTAACTCACCTGGTATGTGATTGGTGGACCGAGGGCTGAATTCAAACAGATGCCTTTTGCTTGTGTAACCATCTGTCACTTCACACTTTGAAAGATTGAAAGAAGAGGTAGGAAACCAGTGGGTGACTGAACACTGCAAACTCTCTGGTGTCTTGGTATCTCCATTGATCCACCTCAGCTTGTGTCTGCAATAGTCAGGGGAAGACACCGAGCAGGTCGCTGCCACCTGATCTCCCTCCTCCTGCTCAGATACTGACAAAGACCAGATGAAGAACAACTATTCACAGTTAAAGCCTTAAACACAGATAGATCTGAAAACACTGATACAAAGACTTACAGCTGACGACAGACAGAGGAATTTGGTCTCTGACTTCTCCCTGCTCAAAGTGATACACACTACTGTCTTCAGACGTGACCTTCGTCAAAACCAGAGAGCAGTTTGCTGTCAGAGCCAGTCTCTTTGAGTCCAGAGCTTTTTGGGTAAGCTGCCCATCAGTAACCAGATTAACTGTATTTGAATGTCGAACGGAGTCCCAGTTCACACCATGACATGTTTCCTGATTCCCCGTCCTGGATCCTGACGGCAGAGTGACATCCTTCCCTTCTCTGACGATTACAGATTGTTGCTCTGAGCTCCCTGCTGCATAAGGACATGAAGACAGACAAGTGTAAGAGTATTTTTCTTCCTGGAGACACCAGCCTCAACATTTAGGAACTCACACAGAGCCTACGCCATCATCCACCACACACAGGATCCCTGATCTTTACAGCTAACAAGGAGCTTTCTCCCCCACTAATTCTGCACGTGGGGTCTCCTTTTCCTCTCAAGGCTTTCCATCATGATGGAGTCCTCCCCTGTCAAAACAGCACATCATCCTCTCTCTCACTCTGAATCACTCTTTTTTCAAGTTTGGATGGATTTTTCTTTATTTATAGCCTAAACATCCAAACAGCTGATGTAGTGATCTAAGAGGCTTTTTGATGGTGGAACAAAGTTAAAGAAAATGTTAACAAGACGCTTACTCAACTCCATACATAATAACATAAAAGACAAACTTCCTACATTGCCACCTAACGGAGAACAGTTTCCTTTGTCAGAGGCAGAGTTTGCTGATGTTTACACAGCATGTAACACTGTAGAAAACTGATCACTTATCATCTGGTATCAAGAGACAATTGAGGATAGGTGTGCTTTGATTTCATAATCCTGTAATAATGGCACATGTGTGTTTAAGCACAATTAGTCACTGATTTTTTTTCAGAAATCAGTAAAAGAAATAGTTCACAGAGAGCATTCAGATGTTTCTTAAATTATTTTAATGTCCTTCATGCTGTGTTCCTGTTTGTGAGCCAGTCAGTGACGTCTCTCTGTGTCTCATATCTTGAGTTAAATCTAGATTTAGGTGTTTGGGAGGCTGCAGGTGTCTGGAGCAGTTCTTACCTGTGATCTGAAGCAGCACCATGAGGCAGAAAGCTGGTCTGAACCTCCTCATGTTATCCATCCCGCTTTTCTCTCTGGTTCTGTGGCTCTGCTATACACAGCTCAGAAACTAAGATAAAACTCCTCTTCTTTTATCTGACGATGAGTCACCCCCTCTCTGTGACTTCTCTCTATCTGTTCCTTCTATGTTGCTAAACTTGTGAAGTGAGGGGCGTGTATTTTTGATTTTCTATTACTTCATTTCCAGTGTTGCCTCAGACTTTATCATTTAATCATCCCACTCACAGTGATCAAACCTGCTGAAATAAATAAAAACTTTCTGTGTATTGGTTTCAGCGGTGAAAGCCTCAACTAACCCATATAGAATAAAAAAAAGCCCCAAAGGACTTCAGATCCTCTCTCTGTTTATGTGATCACTTTCTCCTTTGTCACAGGATAAGAGCTCAGACCTACGACATGTGTGATAAAGTTTATGGAAATGAGCACATCTTCAATTCAGCCTGACATGAAAAAGAACAGAGCCTGCCCCCATGTCATTAGACAAACGACATGTTGGTTTTGTGAAGTCAGGCGTGATCACATTTAAATGAGGGGGAGGAGCCAGAGAGGAACTGTGTTGGCAAACAGGAAGTGATCTGAGATGAAAATTTGCACAGAAAGCTGGATTGATGGTTCAGGATCAGCTGACCAGAGAGGTTTCATTGAACTTGGCTCAGTGTTTCAATTAATTTATAGATATAACTTTATCATTAAACTAAACTAGAGCCTTTGGTCTCTGTGTTTGAAGGGACTGAGAGAGCTGCTGCTGGAGTCAACCACTGAAAACCATCTTTTTTATTCAATTATTTATTCAAAGGGATAGCGTAGCATCCATGTAAGCATGGCAGAGTTACTCATCTGGTTTATTTTCACCTGTGGTCCCTTGAGGTCATAATGCAATGCAGAAACAGTACACGAGGAGTGAACACAGGGCCACATGTAAGTTTTCAACAGCTCAAACAAACAGACAACAGAAGTATGAACATGCCAAGCAAGGGATGAGAATCTGACGCTCATTCAGGAAGCTTTACTGCAAAGAAGTTTTAGTTTTGAAAATTAAACTTAAAATCAAAAGCTGTCATATAGACAAACAATCATATAATGACTTCAAATGATCAGAAAAAAAAACAATGTGAGCTTGTCTCATTTTTCGAGGCTTTGTTTTTGCAGGACAATTCCTGAGCTCCTGTGTTTAGATCAGTTGAGCCTCAGGATGCTGTTTTATAGTGAAAGTGATTTCTTTTTATCAGACTTCTACAGAGAGCACAGAAGCAAATGGCTCTCTGGATTCAAAGTGTTGATCATTTATCAGAGATGTGTCAGGAGCCCTGAGAGCTTTGTGGACTATAACAGGACCACATCGCAAACACACAGTTAAAGAAGTTCAAATGATCAAACATGTTAAACAAAACCTATTAAGTAAAGTTCAAGTGCAGCACATAATCAACACATGAATCCTTAAATAAGAATGTGTGTGCTCTCTCTTCTTCTGGTTTTAAAGTGTTGAAGCAGTTAGAGCTTCCTGGTGCTCTGCAGGATGTGATCAAAGAGCTGTGACTCAACATGGAAACGTCTCTCAAGTCATTTCGTTCAGTGACAACACCGGGCACATGATCCTGAAGTCTTAGAGAGGAAATGTATCAACAGAGCTTTAGAGTGAAGTATATCTGAACATCGTCTGCATAGCAAGATAATCTCTGTGATTTGAGCACAGACAGCCAGGAATAAATACTGTGGGACAAGTCAAGCTGTCCGCTCTGTAACAGGAGGAAAACAGTCTATGAGACACACTGTGGGAGGTTCAATTCACTGGGTTATTTAGTTCTGCTGATGTTACTGTAGAGGCTGCTGGGATCATCGTAGGTCTCTGTCCTCACACCAGGTCTGACTGCAGAATAGGTCACATCCTCCTGCTCCTCCTCTTCTGTCTGAGTTTAAGAGAAAGATAACTGACATGATTCATACAATAAAATACAAACCAAAGTAGCACAGTCATCCTGTGGTCAGACATTTGTTTTCTGTCAGTCTTTCAAATCACGACTTCATATAACAAAAAAATCAAGCGTTATAAAGAAAACAAAAAGTTCAACTCTTCTCACTTGTAATTGAAAACTTTAAAACAGACAGTCATTCGACGCTAGAGTGAGGAAACTAAAGTTTAAATTGCAGCATGAAGGTGGAAAAAAAGCAAATTCTTTTGAAATGCACATCATAACTCAAAATACCATTTATTTAATTAGGTGTTAATAAGAAATGTTTGTAGTAGAGAAAGTGAGTAAGCACAGGTAAAACAGGTCCCTCACCCTTTTCTTCTTCTCTTGATGCTGAATGTGGCTCACAGTGACGTAGGTCAGATCACTCTCAGGTTCATCCTGAACAACAAAAACAACAATGACTGCAAAAACAGTTCAGACAAACCACACTCTGTTTGGGCACAATTTAACATGGAAGCATATCCACGCACGCAGCTTCATAATGAATGTCTACTTAGTCCATTTCAGTGCAGAAACAGATAAACCTTTTAGTGGTGAAATACAGCTTCTCACCACCAGAGGCAGCAGTAAGCACAGAGCTCTTAATATATGGTAAAGGATCATAAAACTAAGGAGAGAAATGTATTAAAGAGGGCGTATTGTGCTTTTTTAAAAGTCTTTATCCTGTCTTTCTGGGGCCAAGTTCTTTGTTTACATGATTTACAGGTAAAAAATTTTCCTGATATTTCTCTTACTGATGTGTTAGAAAACCCTTATTTCAGCCTCGGACTGAAACACTTTGTTGTAGCAGGTGTCTCTTTAGGCTTCCTGTCCCAAAAACCCCCTTCCATCTGATTGGCCTGCCAAGGAGGTGGGGGCGCGGCATGTTATAAGGGTATATTTATTTGAAGTGTAGCTCAAATTATCCCATCTAAAACATTGTACTCACAGGTGGCTGAGTTAGTGCCTGAACATCTGAGGAAAAAAAACAAACCATAAAAAATTAGGGTTAGTTAGACTCCATACACTGATACACAAAATAGCAGAGCACATCAAGTCCTAGCATATTGAAGCGCATTTAAGACATGAAAGTACATTTTGGCTTCCCATTTGCTGGCACTGCTTGCATGCCCCATCACTCCATGTGTGTGATACTTTGAGGTTAGCACAGACTCATGTGTTGGCTGGTAGCTGTCTGGTTTCAAACAGAGCTTCATATGTGGGACGGGGAAAAAAAACAAAAAAAAAACCATCTCTGTGCCTACCCACTGTCACTTTGGCCCCTCTCCTCCTGTGTTTGATCAGAATAGCTGATGTGACGACCAGCAGCAACAACACACCCACCAACACACCAACAATGACCAAGGTCAGATCAGGACCAGCTTCAGGATCAGGTTTAGGAGCAGGAGTCAGAGCTGGTCCAGGATCTGTGGTCAGAGGAGTTATCTTTATCAGGGTTCATGTGTTTCATAGAGTTCATAATGTAAGGTCAGTCAGAGTCATACCTTTGAGCCCAGGTGTGTATTCTGCCCCTATCTCGACNTGGTGGGTGTGACCAAACATAGGATGCAGAATCATCGCTGATATTTTTTAGCTTTTGACGGACAGATCACACGCACAATAGGCAGAAATATCACACATTTTGAACGTCTGACAGAGCAGCCACAAACATTTTCGTCTAGTCTCGTCCCGTCAACGAAAACTCACGTACGTCTCGTCATGTTTTCGTCATCAAAGAACCGTGTTTAGCTCGTCACCGTCTCGTTATCGTCATGAAAAAAAGTTGCGTCAACGAAATAATTTCGTCATCGTCATCGTTGACGAAAACAACACTGCTAACAAGGCTTTAGACCAAATTTCTGCTGTCACAGTAAAAATTGGTTTAAATTAGGGATGGGAACTGAGAACCAGTTCCTATTAAGAATCAATAAGAAATTGTTCAATCCATCGTCATCGTTAGCCGTCGTTCTAAGCTATTCTTAGCTATCAATTCTTTACATTATACTGTAACAGCAGGACTTTGCGTCCACTATCATACCCCAGCAAGCTTGGTAGATCAGTGACAGTTCCCCAAGAAAACTCTGATTCAGAATCTTCAGAAGTTTTGCTGAAGAAGCTATAAAACTGAACTCACGAAAAATGCATCAATGCTCTCTCCCAACAGATTCTTATTCAATAAACAAATTGCGTAATAAGAAGTTTCATTCAGGTAAAAAGTTATCCAGATTTGGTAAACTGTGTCACAATTTGATTAAACCAAAAACAAAATAAAATAAAAGGCAGAAAAAGGTTCACCAGATCCCTCCTGATCCAGATGAAACCTCTGGACCAATGGACCCAGCCGACTGACTGATGGACAAGTTAACTCACCTGGTATGTGATTGGTGGACCGAGGGCTGAATTCAAACTGATGCTTTTTGCTTGTGTAACCATCTGTCACTTCACACTTTGAAAGATTGAAAGAAGAGGTAGGAAACCAGTGGGTGACTGAACACCGCAAACTCTCTGGTGTCTTGGTATCTCCATTGATCCACCTCAGCTTGTGTCTGCAATAGTCAGGGTAAGACACCGAGCAGGTCGCTGCCACCTGATCTCCCTCCTCCTGCTCAGATACTGACAAAGACCAGATGAAGAACAACTATTCACAGTTAAAGCCTTAAACACAGATAGATCTGAAAACACTGATACAAAGACTTACAGCTGACGACAGACAGAGGAATTTGGTCTCTGACTTCTCCCTGCTCAAAGTGATACACACTACTGTCTTCAGACGTGACCTTCGTCAAAACCAGAGAGCAGTTTTCTGTCAGAGCCAGTCTCTTTGAGTTCAGAGCTTTTTGGGTAAGCTGCCCATCAGTAACCAGATTAACTGTATTTGAATGTCGAACGGAGTCCCAGTTCACACCATGACATGTTTCCTGATTCCCCGTCCTGGATCCTGACGGCAGAGTGACATCCTTCCCTTCTCTGACGATTACAGATTGTTGCTCTGAGCTCCCTGCTGCATAAGGACATGAAGACAGACAAGTGTAAGAGTATTTTTCTTCCTGGAGACACCAGCCTCAACATTTAGGAACTCACACAGAGCCTACGCCATCATCCACCACACACAGGATCTCTGATCTTTACAGCTAACAAGGAGCTTTCTCCCCCACTAATTCTGCACGTGGGGTCTCCTTTTCCTCTCAAGGCTTTCCATCATGATGGAGTCCTCCCCTGTCAAAACAGCACATCATCCTCTCTCTCACTCTGAATCACTCTTTTTTCAAGTTTGGATGGATTTTTCTTTATTTATAGCCTAAACATCCAAACAGCTGATGTAGTGATCTAAGAGGCTTTTTGATGGTGGAACAAAGTTAAAGGAAATGTTAACAAGACGCTTACTCAACTCCATACATAATAACATAAAAGACAAACTTCCTACATTGCCACCTAACGGAGAACAGTTTCCTTTGTCAGAGGCAGAGTTTGCTGATGTTTACACAGCATGTAACACTGTAGAAAACTGATCACTTATCATCTGGTATCAAGAGACAATTGAGGATAGGTGTGCTTTGATTTCATAATCCTGTAATAATGGCACATGTGTGTTTAAGCACAATTAGTCACTGATTTTTTTTCAGAAATCAGTAAAAGAAATAGTTCACAGAGAGCATTCAGATGTTTCTTAAATTATTTTAATGTCCTTCATGCTGTGTTCCTGTTTGTGAGCCAGTCAGTGACGTCTCTCTGTGTCTCATATCTTGGGTTAAACCTAGATTTAGGTGTTTGGGAGGCTGCAGGTGTCTGGAGCAGTTCTTACCTATGATCTGAAGCAGCACCATGAGGCAGAAAGCTGGTCTGAACCTCCTCATGTTATCCATCCCGCTTTTCTCTCTGGTTCTGTGGCTCTGCTACACAAAGCTCAGAAACTAAGATAAAACTCCTCTTCTTTTATCTGACGATGAGTCACTCCCTCTCTGTGACTTCTCTCTATCTGTTCCTTCTATGTTGCTAAACTTGTGAAGTGAGGGGCGTGTATTTCTGATGTTCTATTACTTAATTTCCAGTATTGCCTCAGACTTTATCATTTAATCATCCCGCTCACAGTGATCAAACCTGCTGAAATAAATAAAAACTTTGTGTGTTTTGGTTTCAGCGGTGAAAGCCTCAACTAACCCATATAAAATAAAAAAAAGCCCCAAAGGACTTCAGATCCTCTCTCTCTTTATGTGATAACTTTCTCCTTTGTCACAGGATCAGAGCTCAGACCTACAACATGTGTGATAAAGTTTATGGAAATGAGCACATCTTCAATTCAGCCTGACATGAAAAAGAACAGAGCCTGCCCCAATGTCATTAGACAATCGACATGTTGGTTTTGTGAAGTCAGGCGTGATCACATTTAAATGAGGGGGAGGAGCCAGAGAGGAACTGTGTTGGCAAACAGGAAGTGATCTGAGATGAAAATTTGCACCAAAAGCTGGATTGATGGTTCAGGATCAGCTGACCACAGAGGTTTCATTGAACTTGGCTCAGTGTTTCAATCAATTTATAGATATAACTTTACCATTAAACTAAACTAGAGCCTTTGGTCTGTGTGTTTGAAGGGACTGAGAGAGCTGCTGCTGGAGTCAACCACTGAAAACCATCTTTTTTATTCAATTGTTTATTCAAAGGGATAGCGTAGCATCCATGTAAGCATGGCAGAGTTACTCATCTGGTTTATTTTCACCTGTGGTCCCTTGAGGTCATAATGCAATGCAGAAACAGTACACTAGGAGTGAACACAGGGCCACATGTAAGTTTTCAACAGCTCGAACAAACAGACAACAGAAGTATGAACATGCCAAGCAAGGGATGAGAATCTGACGCTCATTCAGGAAGCTTTACTGCAAAGAAGTTTTAGTTTTGAAAATTAAACTTAAAATCAAAAGCTGTCATAAAGACAAACAATCATATAATGACTTCAAATAATGGCTGTAAATATGACACTCACTTGTCAGAATATTCAGGTGCACAGGGACATCAGAATTTGAGTCCCCATTCTGTCAACAAAAAAAACAATGTGAGCTTGTCTCATTTTTCGAGGCTTTGTTTTTGCAGGACAATTCCTGAGCTCCTGTGTTTAGATCAGTTGAGCCTCAGGATGCTGTTTTATAGTGAAAGTGATTTCTTTTTATCAGACTTCTACAGAGAGCACAGAAGCAAATGGCTCTCTGGATTCAAAGTGTTGATCATTTATCAGAGATGTGTCAGGAGCCCTGAGAGCTTTGTGGACTATAACAGGACCACATCGCAAACACACAGTTAAAGAAGCTCAAATGATCAAACATGTTAAACAAAACCTATTAAGTAAAGTTAAAGTGCAGCACATAATCAACACATGAATCCTTAAATAAGAATGTGTGTGCTCTCTCTTCTTCTGGTTTTTAAGTGTTGAAGCAGTTAGAGCTTCCTGGTGCTCTGCAGGATGTGATCAAAGAGCTGTGACTCAACATGGAAATGTCTCTCAAGTCATTTCGTTCAGTGACAACACCGGGCACATGTTCCTGAAGTCTTAGAGAGGAAATGTATCAACAGAGCTTTAGAGTGAAGTATATCTGAACATCGTCTGCATAGCAAGATGATCTCTGTGATTTGAGCACAGACAGCCAGGAATAAATACTGTGGGACAAGTCAAGCTGTCCGCTCTGTAACAGGAGGAAAACAGTCTATGAGACACACCGTGGGAGGTTCAATTCACTGGGTTATTTAGTTCTGCTGATGTTACTGTAGAGGCTGCTGGGATCATCGTAGGTCTCTGTCCTCACACCAGGTCTGACTGCAGAATAGGTCACATCCTCCTGCTCCTCCTCTTCTGTCTGAGTTTAAGAAAAAGATAACTGACATGATTCGTAAAATAAAATACAAACCAAAGTAGCACAGTCATCCTGTGGTCAGACATTTGTTTTCTGTCAGTCTTTCAAATCACGACTTCATATAACAAAAAATCAAGCCTTATAAAGAAAACAAAAAGTTCAACTCTTCTCACTTGTAATTGAAAACTTTAAAACAGACAGTCATTCGACGCTAGAGTGAGGAAACTAAAGTTTAAATTGCAGCATGAAGGTGAAAAAAAAGCAAATTCTTTTGAAATGCACATCATAACTCAAAATACCATTTATTTAATTAGGTGTTAATAAGAAATGTTTGAAGTAGTGAAAGTGAGTAAGCACAGGTAAAACAGGTCCCTCACCCTTTTCTTCTTCTCTTGATGCTGAATGTGGCTCACAGTGACGTAGGTCAGATCACTCTCAGATTCATCCTGAACAACAAAAACAACAATGACTGCAAAAACAGTTCAGACAAACCACACTCTGTTTGGGCACAATTTAACATGGAAGCATATCCACGCACGCAGCTTCATAATGAATGTCTACTTAGTCCATTTCAGTGCAGAAACAGATAAACCTTTTAGTGGTGAAATACAGCTTCTCACCACCAGAGGCAGCAGTAAGCACAGATCTCTTAATATATGGTAAAGGATCATAAAACTAAGGAGAGAAATGTATTAAAGAGGGCGTATTGTGCTTTTTTTTTTTAAGTCTTTATCCCGTCTTTCTGATATTTTCCTGATATTTCTCTCACTGATGTGTTAGAAAACCCTTATTTCAGCCTCGGACTGAAACACTTTGTTGTAGCAGGTGTCTCTTTAGGCTTCCTGTCCCAAAAACCCCCTTCCATCTGATTGGCCAGCCCAGGAGGTGGGGGCGTGGCATGTTATAAGGGTATATTTATTTGAAGTGGAGCTCAAATTATCCCATCTAAAACATTGTACTCACAGGTGGCTGAGTTAGTGCCTGAACATCTGAGGAAAAAAAACAAACCATAAAAAATTAGGGTAAGTTAGACTCCATACACTGATACACAAAATAGCAGAGCACATCAAGTCCTAGCATATTGAAGCGCATTTAAGACATGAAAGCACATTTTGGCTTCCCATTTGCTGGCACTGCTTGCATGCCCCATCACTCCATGTGTGTGATACTTTGAGGTTAGCACAGACTCATGTGTTGGCTGGTAGCTGTCTGGTTTCAAACAGAGCTTCATATGTGGGACGGGAAAAAAAAACAAAAAAAAAAACATCTCTGTGCCTACCCACTGTCACTTTGGCCCCTCTCCTCCTGTGTTTGATCAGAATAGCTGATGTGACGACCAGCAGCAACAACACACCCACCAACACACCAACAATGACCAAGGTCAGATCAGGACCAGCTTCAGGATCAGGTTTAGGAGCAGGAGTCAGAGCTGGTCCAGGATCTGTGGTCAGAGGAGTTATCTTTATCAGGGTTCATGTGTTTCATAGAGTTCATAATGTAAGGTCAGTCAGAGTCATACCTTTGAGCCCAGGTGTGTATTCTGCCCCTATCTCGACTCTATCACCTTTGACATAGAGACATCTGAATTTCCTGCTGTTCCCACTCTGAAGCTTCACGGTCAGGCGAGAGAGACAATCGCTTTTTCTGGAGGACTTCTGAACACCTTCTTCAAGCTGGAAGCCTGATTCATTCACCCAGCGGAGTCCGTTATGGCTGCATTCATTGAGACCTACGTATCTGAACAGAGTACACTCCAACAGGACTTCACTGTCTTTCTTCTGATCAGACTCAGCTGGATCTGGACGGACTGAGAGAAAAGAGGCAAAAACTCAGAGGGAAAAATGTATTTCATCTCTAGAGAGTATCTGCGCTCCAGCTCTTTGAAAATGCAGATCTATTAGCCCCAACCCAGCTTAGACCCTGGTTCTTTGGGAAAGTTCTTGCTGCTTTAAAGCTCATTATCATAGTTCAGAAGGAGGGTTTTTGATGAATGAAAGAACAGTCACAAACAAGCAGCTGTCAGGACCTGTGTCCAACACATAGCATCATGTTATCATAGAGAGAGGTCTCTCTCATCAGAGTTGAATGGCTGTAAATATGACACTCACTTGTCAGAATATTCAGGTGCACAGGGACATCAGAATTTGAGTCCCCATTCTGTCGACAAGTGTAGAGACCAAGATCCTCAGGCATGATGTTTCTAATGACCAATGAGCAGTCAGGGTTCAGGCTCAGCCGGCCATCTTGTCCTGACTTTGGAGCGATTTTTCCACTTTTGACCTTACTAGATGTACCTGATAAATCCTTATTATAGAGCCATGAAACACTAGAGCAATCCTGGGGTCCAGAGGACGATGGACCTGTACACAACAGGGTGGCATCCTCCTCAAGATGATAGAAGACCTCAATCCTTTCCTTACTGTTGCCCCCTTTAGGAGAGAGACAAACTGTCAGATGTAAACACACAGCAGACATAACAGTGAAGAGAAACACCTCATTTATTTACAAATCCTCAGGCCCGTTTTTCTCTCATCAAGCAGCAGTGTCCAGTGTTGAAAAGAGAAGCTAATGTAGAGGAGCTGCAGGTCCTCCAGTGACCTCTAAAAGGCTGGCTGTAGACCCTCAAATGTCTGTATTAACAGCAGAATTAAACATGTTTCCAGCTTTATACCAACAGCTGTTCTGCTATCTAAAGCTCTTTTCTTTATTTGTGAAAAGTGTACAGGAGGTGAGTCTGAACACCTTAACCCTGTCCTTTTATTAAACAGGACTAAGAGGAATGCCGATGTGGGCAATTTTTTGGGCCTGTCTAGTTTTACGCAAGCTATTTTAATTGGTTGTTCTTGATCCCTGTGTGTGTTTTCCGTTTTATTTAGTAGAATCACTGAGTTGTAGTGATAACTATAAAAAGTCTTTTGTGTTGTGCATGTCCATTACAACAATCTTTAGAATGTATTGGAAGAGAAATGTTATTTTAGAATTCATCTTTTCACCCACTTTTGAAACAAAGTTTATATGCAGCTCTATTTCAAAAAACGTAAAGTTTGGAGGACCAAAGGACCAAAGACAGGACTGATTTTTTGATGGTGGTCACTGTAATGACCATAGACTGTATGTACAATGTACAGCCCTGCCTCTTACCCCTAACAGATGGGTTGCCATTTTGCAGCTAGAGTCTACAAAAAAAAAAAATCCTTTTTAAAGTCTAATTCCTTCATGGCCATCTCTCTCCAATATATCTCACTACTCCCAAAAAACTACACAATAACAGCAGTTGTCAATTAGCGTCATGTAAAACCCTATTTTTAATCTCTGATGGAAAAACAACTTCTCTGAAAAAAAGAGGATTTGAACCCAGTGCAGCCAAATACTATCTTCTCATCACCCCAGCATACTATGCAGGAAACACTTTTTTCAAATTTGATTTATTTTTCATCCTTAGCCTATCTCTAATGAAAGTGGAAACAGAGTTTTTGCCCTTTATTCCAGCCAGTCAGCAGGGGGAGCAGTTTTGACGCTGACCTCATTTTGAGCGAGCAAGTCCATTTCTTAAAAGTCTATGATGGGAGTCCCCAAGCTATAGCCCGAGGACCAGATACGGCCCCACCCAGCTTGTGGTCCGGCCCTCAGAACAAGTCCAAAACAGCATATTATTATTATTATTATTATTATTATTATTATTATTATTTATTTTTTTTTTTTTATTGGCCTGTAAAAAGTTTGGCTTTTTACTTAGCTGTGAAGTATTAGAGTGTCATCTTTTAGTTAATTAATTAGTCAGTTACTTCTTCACAAACACAAAGAAAACATGACATTCAACATGAAGTGACAATGCATGTTGAGAGTGCATGTGATCAGGAGCAGCTAACCTTCTAGAACTCTCAACACCACAAAAATGGTGAAAGGGTTTTAGAAGAGTGAAATTGATTTGAAACTAAGAATAATTAAACCAGCAGTGGAAAAATAATAAATATATTTTTTGTTGTTCAATGGATAGACAAAGTCCACTCTGTAGACTTTTTTGTATTAAAAAAATATGATCATGGAACTAATATTGCTCTTAGATAGACTATACAGCTATCTTGTGAAGTAATGCTTACATGTAGATAGGCTAATGCAAAAAAACCCAAAAACAAACTATGATTAGGTTGCATTAAAGTCTGTTGAAGATAGACCCTAGCCCCCTGACAGAGAAATGCAACGTTTTGTGGCCCTCAAAGAAAAAAGTTTGGGGACCCCTGGTCCACAACAATAACAACAGTAATATCTGAGTGATATAAATGTTTGTTCAGTTCAGCTCAACATTTAAAGATTGAAAAAGTTTACCTTCAACCAGCAGAGTTAAAGTGATGATGATGAGCTTCAGCAGAGCCATGCTGGGAACGCTCTTATGTCCACAGACGTCTGACTGTGAAGTAAATGAAGCAGTTTCCTCTTTTTGTTTGAACCAGAGATCAAAAATAACTTAGCCATCAGTTTTTCTCACCACCCAGCCCCGCACCAGCTCATAGACTTTCATCACTTCAGTTCCTTCTCGATACCCACGGATGAACACACAGCTGCATGGAGTCTGTTGGTCAACACATTAACGGGAAGTTTAGTTTCCTTATATGAAGTAGTCCTGAAACGGTGAGACCCAAACTGAGCTGAAACTTAAAATAATCACTCTTTGACAGAAATAAGATCAAACTGATCAGCTGTTATTTGACAGTGACTTTAAAGTAGGTCTGTGAATGCTTCCTCTCAGACACAAACACTTGCTATTCCCTCACTCTGTGTTTCTGACTGGTTAAACTAAACATCCTGTCAGTTATCCATCATATGCTGACAATACACTACTCTACATCTCACTATAGTAGGTCCTTAATTCTGAACTGGGGGACAGGAAGTAGCTTTTCTCAGTTTATTAATGAGAAAGCATGTTTTTAAAACCATGGTCTGGATGAAACTTGGCTGTGGTCTCTGTGACGTCACAGGTTGATTCTGAAGCAGAGTTTTGAATTTTCTGTTTGAAGGGGGCCAAGATGGAGAAGTTGAACTACACATTGCTTTGTTTGAGTAAATTTTAGGTTAAGGGGCAGAAAGAAATATTCAGCAATATAAAGGGACATTAAAAGACAAAAAGGGACATTAGGGGGCATGAAAAGACATTAAAAGACATAAAGTGACATAAGGAACATAAAAGACATAAAGGGACATTAAATGATAAAAGGGAACATAAGGGGCAAAGGGCTTAAGGGAACAATAGGGAACAAAAAGGGACATTGGGGAACATAAAGGAACATCAGGGGTCATTAGGGGACATAAAAGGAATAGAATGGAACAGTGTTGCTCGCTTAAGTGTGTCACTGACTTTCAGGAAGATGGGCACTCTGTGGCTGTTAGCCAGGAGGGTAAAGGCCCATCTCCTTATCTCATTCCAATGTGAACAAAGCTGTTTATGATTTGATCTTTGTCAGCCATGGTCTCTTCTAAGTCTGCTTCAGGAACAAATGGAGATGTCACAGAGACTGTGCCTGTTTTATACAGGGTGTGGATTCAGTGTTATCCTTTGGCTGTCAACCCCTCTGAAACACCTGAGCTATTTTCCAGTACTGTGTGAGAAAACGGACAGACTCATAAATGTTTAGATATTAAATGCTTTTAGTGTTTTATTTCACCTGTCTGTTACAGAGGTGTTCTTACAGATTAATACAGTGTTTCTGAAAACTGCAGCTCCACATGTTCAACAGCTAACATTTACATTCAGGAATACACAACGCAGAGTACCATCTAAGCCTGAGTCCTCTGAGACACAGTTTAAACAATCCAGTTTGAGTTAAGTCTGAAGAGGAAAGCACAGTTCCACTCGTGCTTCCATCACGCATCCTTGAAATCAATATAAGTACAAAAAGAAATGTTAAAAGCTGAATAAAGACGAAATCCAAGGTGAAATAGACATGAGACATTCATCACATGACAAAATCTCTATATCATCTATCTTATTTCACTTTTCATATTTCTAATAATTTATTCACAGATAAATGAAGAGCCTAACTCTGGGTAACAGTGTCTGACTGTAGAAGTTTGAAAATGAGATAAAATATAACAGAATAAAAAGAGTTATATCAAATTAGCTCAGAGACAGATGACATTAGAAAATTTGAACAAAAAGTTTAGTAAAACACAAAGAGATGACACTGAGTATAAATAAAAATACATTTCTGTTACAGAAAAAATAACAGTGCATCTGTCAGCTCTGACAGTCCTTACCTAACTCGGCCACAAGATGGCGTTAGATTCTGTCCATGTAAATTGTAAAAGCCTCAGAGGGCAGACACTGACAGGTAAAACCCCAAAACTGGAAGATGGTTGTGAGTTTGTTTCAGTTTGTGCACATTGTGTGTGATTTGGTCCTCAGTAGTTTGTGCAGATGCTTTTCACAGGGTAAGTGTTAGGGTCAGGGTTGGGGTAGGATCAGGTTAAGGGTCAGTGCTAGAGGCCAGGCTGAGGTTGAAGAAGCGGATAGTTTGTCCATTAAGGTGTAAGAAAATAAGTTCTGGGAGAGAACAGATGAATGGATGTCAACAGTCATTACAAATCAATCTAAATGTCACAGCCCATCTGTCATCAGTATGTCAAGAGTGATGAACAAGTGACATCATTTTATAGATTAAATAAGACATAAGGACTCAATTAGATTAGAGTTTCTGCAGTGTAGGAGCTGAGGTGTGTTTGTTTTCTTGTGCATCTTCTGCTTCTCAGAGGAGGTTTTAATAGGAGAGAAGAAATCACTTGTTGGACCCAGTGAAGTGCTTTATTCGCAAACACTGTGTGGGTGAAACACACCTCTAGTCTTTCTTAGAGATGTGTTGATTGTTTCAGGAGGAGGGATCACAAACACACCTTTTTGTCTTCAAGCAGGACAGGATCACAGATCAGTCTGGGATCTGTGATAAATGACTGACCATTAGAGCCAACAAAGTAAAAATAAAAAGAAGATTTACACGGCAAGATAATAGCATAAGTAAACTTTAGAGTTATTAAATAACATAGCAGACAGCATCCATTGACATTCAGTCCCAGGTCAGCCCTGCAGATGACTTTGAGTGAGACCCATGACTGAGTTAGTTTGATGAGAAACAGCTGATTGTAAGAGCATAAGAACTTGAAATGTGCGGACATCATAAATAGGAGGAGGATGATTCACTGCTTTATGACTTTTCTAACGTTCATGCAGGATTGTAGAGAAAGTCCTTGACCTCTGTTAGCTGTTCTTCCCTGACAAAGCTTTCAGACATACCTCTGATTTCTGTCTGATAAATAAAGAGTTCAGTGTCTGGCTCCTCAATCAAAGACATGGAATGATTCAAGTAAACTCAGGACATGTTTGTCAGATGACAAAAGGAAACGATCTCTGGTTCACCTTCACCTCATGCTCACTTGAGGCTCTGATGTAAACCTCTCAGCAGCTCTCTGTCTCATCTACAGCAGCAGTTTAAGTGTCTTTAAAACTGGCGAGTACAAAGTTTCATGCTTCAGCCCCAGAAAAAAAGGGCTGTCGTCTGCTTGTATACTTCTTACTGACCCACAACAATTTTCTCCAGGGTGAGGCTCAAAGTTAGCTTTCTTATCTGCTTGAGCCAGAAAGGTTTAGGAGCTTTCTTCCTGCTTCAGAGGAGCATGAAGGACTCACATAGTCTGAGGTATTGACTCTCCGTTCCTCCTGACTCAGATCGAATCTGTGCTTGATTAAACTTGTCTCGCTCTCAAAGCTGTAGCCGTCAGCGAGTCCATGCTTTACAATGAATGTATTGTGCACCTTCAGGTAGTTCAGTATTGTGCCAGCAGGGAGAGCTCTCCTGAGCTCACAGAGACGTTTCTCTGGAGAAGCTGAGGGACGTCTCCAGCTGGACTCCACTGTGTGTTTTCTGTGAGGGTTCGTCTTCAGGACACCCCGTGGGGAGCTGAGAAGGAAAAGAGAGAGACAATCACGGCTCTTGTTGAAGAGTTGTTCTCCTAACTACCGCTAGATGGTGCTTCATGACCAGTGCACTGTTCCCTGCATGTAGTGATTTGAAGCAGAGAGAAGTTGGTTCTTTCTCTCATCTCATTCTGCTGTTTCACATCAACATGAGTCTCTACATCAGTCTTGCACACCTCAAACTTTAAAGTTCAGTCTAAGACCTGAAGGTTTTAAACTGAACTTTAGCAGAGGAGGGGTTGCTCTCTCTAAAGGACCTTCCAACAGAGACTCAGCAGGTTGAAAGGCCAGGCTGGTCTAGAGACTGTGTCATTAGAAATAAAGCAGCAGGAGAGGAGGTCAGAGCCAGGAGTAAGAGTTTTATAGCTCTGTTTGTTCAGAGGACAGGCTTAGACCAGAGTGTTCATGGAGAGCTGACAGAGGCTCAAGAATCTGTCAACTCAGGAGACACCTGAACAAAGAGAAGCTCGTACTGAAGAGAGAACTCTGTAAGAGCAGAGAGAGGGACAGATAGATAGAATGGGTAGATACAAGTCTAAGCCCTGAATTTCTTATTCTCTCCAAAGAGGAACAGATCCAGACGATTCTGGGAGAAGAGACCTGAACATCTAAAGCGTTTAACAGCTTATCGAAGAATCAGGCTTCTGCGTAACCTGATTAAAGATGATGGTTACTAGGTAAAAAAAACATCTACATCCATGTTAATATGGATAACTTTTTTTATTTACTTTTTTGTTTACCAATTTGAGATTCATTTTATCTTATTATGATTGTTTTCTTTATCATTTTAATTGCACTCTGGATTTGGCAACATGTTTAAAAAAAAATACATCTGTGCTCCTCCCCCTCCTAAATGTAACTTCAGGTCACAATGACGTAGACCTAAAGCCCTATGATTGGTCCACTGAGCAGGATCATGTTTCCTGTTTTAACATTTCCTGAATCTCCGTAGATAGTTTGATCATTTCTTTGTTTCTTTATATAACAACATTTGTCAGCTTCAATATAACACAATACGTTCAGAGTCGCTGCTAAGAAGAAACTAGAGACAGGCAATCATAAAACCACGCTGCCCCCATGTGTTTAGGGGGAATACTGCAGAGTGACACTTTACTCTGTAGAGCTGAAGACTGATAGCTGTCAAGTCAACACAAATATGAAAACCAGGCTTAGGCAGTGTGAAAACATCTTGTGTGTATGTGTGTGTGTGTGTGTGTGTGTGTGTGTGTGTACTCACTGCAAGCAGGTTTCCATTTGCTCCCATGTTGACATTGTGTCTTTTCAGTTCAGACTTTATTAAAGCTGAAACACAGAACAAAGACAAATTACATGACTGCTGTTTCAGTGACACCCTAGACACACATACACATGCAAGCACTAACACACACACACACATACATACTCAGAACCTACCAGTGAGCAGGATCCCCAGGAAGATCCAGACACAGAGGAAGAGGTTTCCAGCCAGTGGACTCTCTGTGGATGTGGTCAATTTACCCTGAATCAGAGTGAAAATGATCCCAAATATCTACACCCACCCACACACACACACACACACACACACACACACACACACACACACACACACACACACACACACACACACACACACACACACACACACAAACATTAGAAAACATTCATTAAGTGGTAGTCTGATGTCCGATCTTTGGGTCCGTGTCTCTGGTTTACCTGAGCGAACGCGTTGAGAAGTCCAGACGATGTTCCCTCAGACTCCGGGTACGTGATCTCCACCCCAAACTCAAAGCCCAGGGGAAGGTACCCGGTCATGAAGAAGCTGAGGGCAGAGACACACACTATTCAAATGTTCATGTTACAAGATTCGAGCTGCTTTCTGTCTTCAATATAGCTTTAATAACTACTTAAAGTCATTACAAACTTACTCTAGAATACATTTCTATCTGTACGTTATGATGTCTAGAGATCATGCAGCAGGTGTGTTTGAAGCTCAAATAGCATTTACAGAAACGCTCACAGCCTGCATCCTGCCTCTTTGTTTCCAAAGCACTATTTGTCTGACAGATTAAAGGAGGTGAAGTTTATCTGTAGAGACAATGACAGACAATAGCAGACTCAGCTGAAAGTCTGATTCCCTGACTGTCCGGATCATCTGGATCATCCAGCCTCATTTTGTCTTTCATCTTTGAAGGTTTTACAAAGTTTGTGTTTTGCTCTCATGAGGAGCTTAGGACCATAAAAACACACTTTAATCGTAGGGATCTCCTGCAAAGAGGGTTAATAGAAAAAGAGTTGTATGTTGGTATTTTGCTGACTGTGCAGAGGTGTTGCTCTTTATGATCCTCAGACACAACCAAAAGCTGTTTGCAGGTGTCCTGAGTCACATTATAGGATCAGCTATGCAGCCTGGTGTTGCTGTGTTGTACATAGACCCAGAGTCAGAGTATGTGATGGGTTCAGAGTAAAAAGTAGCCTCAGGGCTGCATGGATGAGAAAGAAGAGGCTCAGCTGTTTTCACAACAATGAATGATCTTTACATGAGCACAGGTGCAGGTTTTTGACTTGTCATGTGTTGCGGACGCTTTGAGTGACTGTCTTTATCGTTTCAGCAGATTTGTAAATGTTGAACTGTTTTTACTATCCTTAACTGTAGCTAGTTGTAGCTCTCTTTTCTTCAGCTGTCCTGTCCATACAGACTCTTCAGTTGGTTCAGATCACTGCAGCTCGGTGTCAAACGCTCATCTTACCCGAGGACACCAGCTGTGAAGAAGACCAGGTAGATGTTGTCGAGGTCCAAAGTAAAGGTGAAGACCACCATCCCAAGGAATGAGAGGATGTAGACGATCAGAGTGGTGATCCTGTAACACGACAAACAGGTTTCATAATGTGATTACATCAAACAGTCACCAGAAACATGGCTCCTCTGAACCATCTGTCCTCAACATTTCTCCTTCATAGACCTCTCACCACAGAGACATAGGTGGTGAAGTTTTTTTAAAAATTAAAAAAACAACAACATTAATATCAAATAAATTAGTTCAACAAAGCTGGGATTTTAAAAGTGTAAGACAGTGAGTCTCCCTTCAGAGAACATGACGGCCTCTCCTATCTTAATAAAAGGAATGCTAATAATTTATAATCCACCCATCACAAAACAGTGGAATATCTATTTTGAACATTTGGTCCTTGAACAGTCTCCCACACTTCAGTAACAATGGGTAAAAATCAGATGAATTAGGTCAATGCCTATTTGTGCATTACATTAACTTCAAATATGAAAACAAAGTGAGATGACAGCTCTTGAGGCTGGAAAAAAAAATTATGATCCATTTGCATGTGATTGTCAAGGACCCTGTAGAGACGAACAGCATCATAGGAAAGACAGAAAGCATGTAAATAAGTCTTTATCTGGGTTTAGGACCTTCACAAGGGACCCAAAAGAGACAAGTACTGGGGAAATTCATGTGCAGTCACCTGCTCTGGCTACAGCTGGGAGGGACTGCTGTGAGCTTGGAGGACTGGGGGTGATTTGGACAGGGGAGGGGCCCACAGCTGCTTGTTGTAAGTTGTCAACACTGTTTGGGCCACTTTTCCTGCCCCCTGGAACTTTTTGACACCCGTGAGGGGAGGCATGCCCAACACAAACCACTGAAATAGAGGTATCTCTCTTTTGTGTAGGTTTTGGTGCCCTCCATAGACAAAATATGAATTACAAATTCCCACTTGGGGGGGTGGGGGGTACTTATCTGGAGCAGGTTGATCTGAACTCTGTAGATCTGATGTGTTTCTTACTTGTAGGTCTTTGTGTGGTCCAGCCAGAGGCCGCAGAGGATGGAGCCGACCATCCCGGCAACAACCAGAGTCAAACCAATTCTCCCAGCATTCATCTCTTGATTCTGCGGCAGAGGAGAGGGAGAGGAGATGGAATTATTGTCTGTTCTCATATTTTTATCAGACATAATAAGCTGACAACTGTACACTCACAGGTGGATTATAACTCATTCACATGATTGATTGGCTCGTACAGAGTTCACAAGTAAGTTTAACACGGGTCAGAGATTTAACATGAGTTAAAATGTGCACGTGTGTGTGTAGATGTTTCCGAACTCCTCTCCTTTAGTGTCTCCTGTCACCATTCATGATTTCTCCCTGACCTACATTCTTATGGAGTGTATTGAAACATGAAACCATAACCATGTACCGGAGTTAAAGAGGTTCACTTGGGGAGGGATTATTGTGTCCTGGGTGAGATTTTATTGTTCGTCTTTAAATCTTTAACCTTTAAAGTTTAACAAAAGGAGAGGATGTACACAAAGATCAGCTGTAACCTGAGAGCTTTGCTTTGACTCCAGCACAGATCATATTTTCCACAGCTCCTGTTAACCCTCAGGATACAAGTCTTCAACACGTTGCTGAGGACTGTGCTCTAAATTCAGATCAGCTATTGTTAGATAGAAACTTTTTCTTCTTTTATGAGAGGAGACTCAATGCTGAGTATGATGTGTCCAAACATCAGATTTACGTCCTGCAGCCTCTCAGGTGTCAGGAGGACTCAGTCTGACTCTGCAGGGGTCTGACCATCTCATTTGTGTATGACTACTATGATTCAGAGCAGGTGTGTAAAGGTTATCTGTCCTCTGAGCTCCAGGTCTTTGAGCTGACTCTTTGTCTCATGTTCGCAGGTAGAGAGAGAGTCTTCTGCTGAGTTTTTAAAGTGCTGTGTGTCCTCAGAAACTCAGCATTTTCCTTCAGGGTTTTGGAGTACTCATAGTCCCTGGGTCTAGTTTTAACCTTAGCTCTTTGTGTGGGGCATCTACCTTTATGTTTTTTTGAAGAGTTTTCTGAGATTTCTTTTTACTTCAGGAGCCTGTTTGACTAAGTTTTGTCTGAACCTGATGAGAAATATATAAGCTCTAAGATCATTGCCATTGTTTTACCTCATAGCAGGATGTGATCATCTGGTTGAGAAGAGTAGAGACGGAGTAAAAGGATCCCGTCATTATACCTGCAGACAGACAGACAGATGGAGAGGACATAAAGTCAGTCTAAGCCATCCTGTTGGTGTTATTATTATTATGAAAAGAAGGTTTACTCTTGAAATAAGCTGTTTTCAGTGTTGTCTCATTGTTGTGAAGTTAAGCACTTAGTTTGTCTATCAAGAAATGTTTGGTGGTTTTGTAAATGTACCGTAGCTGATGAGCAGTAGGATGAAAGCTTTGTTCTTTAAAAGGCTGAGGATGGATTGACGATAGGAGTAATCCTCAGGAGGAGAGTCAGGAAGGACAGCCTGTGCATGGCTGGGGGGGAGAGTAGGGCGATCCTTTATGACTGAAAGACACAGAGACGGAAGATTTCAGGGTACAGGGAACAAGCTTCAAGGATGTAAACACAAGGGGACCAGGGGCAGCTCCCCGAGGAACTCCATAATAGAGTTTAAACACAACACGTCCACAAAAAGTAACAGAAAGTGAGAAAAGATAGAAAAAACACTTTAGAAAGAAGATTAAATACCAATTCAGTGATGCTAACAGCAGCTACATCAGGTTTAATATGAGTGCAGCCGCAGCTTCTGTGCTCCACACTAACCCAGCTCCTTTCTCTGTCTTAAATACCAAACATACTTCTCATGAATTAAACCCTGACCCTTCACCGGAGGTCTTTCTCTGACCTGGACCAACTCAAACACTAATCTCAACTCAAAACTCAAATCCTAATCCCAAACTAGAGCGCACAGACTGTGGACCATTAGTGGAATATTTCTATCCATGTGAGGACATCTGGCACTCATAGAGGATAGAAAACGCACCCACACTCCTGCTCTTATGTGCAGAGGTATGTCTGTTGTCACCTCACATCACTTTCAGGTAACTGAACCGAAAATCCAGTGGGGACAGATAGATGTGTGGGTGTGTGTGTGAGTGTGTTTACCTATGACCGTGAGAATGAAGAGGACTGTGGAGACAGCAGCTGTTCCATAAAACATGATGCTGATGTTGTGACCCGTCAGCTCGATATCATCTGGCGTTTTGGGAACCAAAACTGGAGGCAGCAGGAAACCGATGGCTGTCCCCAGCTGAGAATGGAAACACACCCAGAGAAACACACTGTTATAAATGCACAGCTCTGTATTGTTAGATCTAGATCTGTATCCATAATTCATACAGGTTTAAAAACAGAGACAAACAGGGACATACAGGGGACAGCCAGAGTTGTTAGTGAAGATGAGAATCTGAATAATCGAGCCGTAATAGTGGAAATCTGCTCTGAGGAAAACAACAAGTCTGCACTAATGTGTGACCTATCTGTCTGATGAGATTCACCCTCTAGTGCGAATGACCCAGTAAACAAAGATCACCCAGCACTTAGGTCAGCCTAACCTGGTGTGTGTGTGTGTGTGTGTGTGTGTGTGTGTGTGTGTGTGTGTGTGTGTGTTCTAAGAGCAGTGTGCTGTATTTACTCTGAAAGGGGTGTCCATAGATACCTTCTGGGAATCAAAAACTATTTGAAATGTCATATATCATTAAATATTGTAAAAACATAAACACAAACGGAAATTAAATTTGATATAAAATCATCAAACATTGTTGAAATACGATGCTCAGCATTTCAACACCCTGCATTTGCTGAAAGGAAATGCCCCCCTCCTTTACTGAGTTTTACTTGATACCTTCAATCACTCGGTAAAGTGTCCTTGAGTGTTCAGAAAGGCGTTTAAAAATAAAACGTATTATTATTATTATTATCATTATTATTATTATTATTATCATTATTATTATTATTATTATTATTATTATTATTATTATTATTATGTACATATACATATATCTAACTAAAAATCAAAATAAAACAGATGCATTCTCAAGGACTTGACCTGAGAGCCCCTCTCCAGTTTGCATGATCACTCTTTTAACTGTAACACTGGGAGCTGACAGAGACACATTCACACTATCGGACACAAAGAAGGACATTGTTCAGGAGTTATTAAACCGAGTCCATCACAGCTGGGGTTCATCTTATTGTGGAGGGAGGGGTAAATAAAAAACACGGTGGGTGCTCCACCAATTAGAAACAAAGTCCCTGGACCTCCGGAAAGTACTAATCTACAGGTTGGGCAATTTTAGGTGTCAATTTATCCCCCAGAACTCAATTTCTACCCAAATTCCTGTAGCTGAAACACAGCTTTAGCCAAGATAAGGAGGGTATCAGTGTAGGCAGATTAATTTAGGAAACACATGTGACCAAAGGTAGATGCAATTTATACACATCAAATAAATTAACTATCTTTGGCCTTTATTCGTGTGTTTTAGTCGTGGGCTGAAGTTTGTGAACCCTTTAGTTCATAGAAATTTTCTGGCTTGATAAGACAAAGGTCAACACCATCCCTACAGCGAAGCATGGTGGTGACAGCGTCATGGTGTGAGAGAGCTTTGTAGCAGCAATGTAAGCAACATGTAACAATCAGTAATTTATGTTGTATTATTGTGAGTGCAAAATATGTTTAAGTACAAAGAAAAGTACATTTTGTTTGCTTTCTGAGAAATCGTCAGAACTTGCTTTCCCTCCTTTATAGATGGATGTTTTTCTCCTAAATGGCTCCCGCTGTCATGTGATTTGGATCAGGGAATGAAGTGTTTTCTGTTCTGCAGTTTAACTGTTGTTCACAATAAGTAAACACAGCAGTGTCACGGTCTGCACAGAGACCACATGCTGACTAAACAAGTTAAAAGTGTTCTGCCATCACTCAAGAGCGGTTAATAAGCATGAGTTAGATCAGAAATGCAAAAGCAGAAAAGCTAAATATCATATCCCCAATACAGGTAGGAACTGGAGGAGGTGTTAGGATTGAGGGACAGAGACATCCTGGATAAAAACCTACTCCTTTTGACCTCAGAGAGAGGCTAGGGTTCATATTTCAGCACCATAAGCACACAGTCAAGCACCAAGGAGTGGGTTCAGGTGGAGCTTGGGAGGTGCTGCAGAGAGTACAGGACCAAACCGTCCAAATATAGGTGTGCCAGGCTTGTGGCATCATATTCAAAAGGACTTGAGACTGTAATATCTGCTGTTGCTTGCAATTGAGCTAAGGCTGTAAATACATACACATAATATGATATCTTAGTTTTATATTTCCAATAATTTTGAAGAAAAAACTTTCACTTTGTCATGATGGGGTGCTGTGTGTAGAGTTTGCATTTGGATGACTCTCTGTGACTAACCCTGGGTGCTGTTAATCATCCTCATGTCCTATGAATGTGTTTATTTCTATGAGGTGAATGTAGCATTGCGCGCACACGCACCTGGTTCCCAAGCACGGCCGTGGCGCACGCGGTGGAGACCTCCCGGGGTCCGAACCACACCGATGCGACCCTGGACGGCAGGCCAAGGATAAAGACCTGCGCTACGGAGCAGATGACCTGCGCAGTGACAGTGACTCCGAACAGTCCGGGACTCACGCTGGCGCACTTCAGCCATGCGCCGGCGCAGTTGAGGCCGGCGCCCAGCAGGGCAGTGAGCCGCAGACCCTTCCGGTCCAGCAGCCAGGTGGCCGGGAAGATGAGCGGCACGTAGGCCACCATGTAGACGATGGAGAGCCAGTCTATCTTGTCTGCAGAGACCCCGTAATAGTACATGAAGACGTTAGTGATGATGCTGTACTGGATCCACTGGAAGGCGTTCACCAGAGAGTACAGGCTGAAGACCAGCAGCACGGCGAACCGGCGCACATACAGCCTGGTCTCCAGCATCTTCTCCTCCGCCTTCTCTCCTCCTCCGTTAGGCAGCATCACCTCCCTCTCATCCGGCTGCACCTCCTTCTCCTGCTCCCGGTCCTGCTGGGTGAGGCAGGCCTCGTAGGTGGGCAGAGCTTCGTATGACGGCTCCGCGGCTGCTCCCTGCACATCCGCGGGCTTCCTGCTCACCGTGATGTCGTCAGGTGCGCCGGGATCTGCGCGCAGATGCTCCTGCACGAGCTCGCCGGCGACCATGATGCTCGTGGGATGAGGAGTCCTGTCAGAGAGCCGGCAGATGGAGGTCAGGGCGGGGCAGGAAGAGAGGAGACGGAGGAGGGAGAAGAGTCCACATGCGGTGACTCCTGAATGCGCTCCGGTTCAGCCAGAGAGAATTAACCGAACCAGACTGAGAGCAGGAACATTAACCCTACTACACGACCCGCCTCTGAGAGTCCACACCGCTCTCTGTGCGCCTCTCTCTCTCTCTCTCTCTCTCTTCCTCTTCAGATCCCTCTCTTTGTTCAGCCCTCTGACGCCTGCACACCCGGCCTTCCGATGCGCATGAGCCAATAGCAGCAGAGACAGTCTGTGGTATCTAACTAGTGCTGGAGTCAGTGTGAATGGTAATCCGTGACTATGTGGAGGGGAGCATGATGCAACACCTCGTAAAGTAAATTTATCTCACCAGGAGCTGGCCCACTGTCAGAGAGTTAGCGAGTATGACACAAAATCATCAAATATAATTAAAATAAATAATAATAGTCATCCAGAATGGAGTTTTAATCTTTTGTCTCACCAGTAAAAAGTGATTTTTGTACTAGAGGTGATAAATAAAATGCCCTTTAACTGAAAAAGCTCAGCCTTGGACTCTAAACACACTGGGTTTGGGTGTAGGTTTAACACCTCATGTTGTAATCAGAATCAGAAAAAAACTTTATTTATCCCCGAGGGGAAAATAGGAGAGAAAGGAGTGGCACATCAGAAGAGAGCAAGACAAGAAGAGCACAAATAGAAGACAGTACACAAAGATGGCTGAGAAAAGCAGCAGATTGTGTGCACTGACAGGCCTGCTGTCAGCTGCTGTGGTTATAGGCAAAAGTGTTCATATGAAATTAAAAAGGAGATCATGAACAGTAATTGATGTACACAGATAAAAGAGCAGGTGATAAAGAAGTGAATGAATATATAAAAGTACATTTATATAAAAACATATTGAGCAGCAAATGACCGCATGACTGTAGTATTGCACCAGAGGACAAGAACAAGCCCCGGTTCCTGATCTACCCACTTCCTTTAGTAAAGGGGGGGGGAGTGAAGAGCAACCTTTCAGAAAAAAGAGGACTTGCACACAATACAGCCAAATAATATCTTCATGTCACTGCAGCATAAGGATGTGAGAAACATTTCTACAAGATTAATTCTTTAAAGTTTTACCACCTGTAATCTGGACTGAATAACAAGACATCATTTTTGACTTTTACTGCAGCCAGTCACCAGGGGGAGCAGATTTTGAGGCGATCTCAGTTCTAGCCGTATATCATGGCGCCCATGATTTATACAGTCTATGGTTTTTAGACATGAAGCAAGTGCTTATATGTTCGAAAATTGTCGTTCCTTGAGTGTCCACTAAAGGCTGTCTCAGAGACATGAATACCACATATACACCCATTAGAAAGACCGGTCTTAACAGCAGGAATAAACATTTTGTTCTGTTTGGATTTAATCCTGAACCTAAGAAAAGTTTATGAACGTTAATTGAGGTAACCTTGACTCCAAACTGTTATAATTTCACCCAAAATTTAAATATTAAGTTATTGATGAGTTAGATGTTTCATAGATATTTTCATAAAGCCTTAACATAAAATATAATTGACACAAATGAGTGAAACTCTGTCAGAGCCTGGTCCAAGCTCTCTAATAAGCTGCCCATATGTTCAGGCTGTTATCTGTACTAATCCTAATCATCATGTGACCCAGAGAGGAGGCTACACTGCAGCAGGTAGATGACTCCTCCTTTAGATCCTTCACACTGGACACACAAACCTCATGGTCTCATCTTTCCTGCCCCCTGTTGTTGAGTGTGTTTTCACGCATCTAATCTTCATCACAGCCACATTAAACCATACTGCCCTGTCATTCACACATCCTGACTGCTCACTCTGTCTCAATGCAGGGTCAGGATTTAACCAGAGGATGTCAGTAAAGGCAGCTGTACAGATTTGTGTCATGATTAAACAACCTGTGACCTCAGTGTATCAAAAAGAAGAGATGAAACAGAGCGTTAACTATGTCTCTGTTTCCTTGTACCAAAAGGAGCATGAAGGAATTTGATCTCTGTGGAAAACAGCTGATTCTCAAAAGACAAACCAATCCTCTTATCACAGTAATAGTCTGTGTCCATTGAGGACATGTTTGCTGTAAGGGGCTACAGTATCTTTGCTATTTCCATTTTTTAATATATTTTTTTTATATTACAGAGAAGACAGAAAAGGAACAACCATCCAAGAAACGTGTAGGAACAAAGCCAGACAACAAAAAGGTACATCATGATCTTTTAAACACTTATTGGCTTGTTTTGGACTAACTTAAAGGAGAAAAATGAGGACCAGTAGTTTCATTTGAAAATATTAAATCTAAGGTCTTTCACAGTTTTAAAAATCAAAAAAAAAAAAAAAGAAGAAATAAATTGACCGTCTGGTTGCCTGGCTTTCCAACTGAGTCATACCTCCTGTCAACATAGAAGATCTTTGCAGTACAGGTGAGCCTCCTCAGGTTTCCTGTTGTTAGTAACACTGACCTCACCTCCTGCTCACAGTTTGCATTATTTATCTCACAGAGACAAACTAATTCTAACCTCATGATGGAGAGAAATGCCATGTCAGCGTCTGAGCGCGACGCCGTGCTGCAGCTCAACCTGCGGAGGGAGACCTGGTGTCAGGTGGAGACGAACCCCCGACAGTCCTGGGAGAGGACTGAGAGGAGACACTACCGGGGCCACCTGAAGACCAGTCCTGTCCTCCTCAGTGCACTGACCTCAGGACTACAATGCAGGGTGGTGTGCAGAGACAGGGCGCCTCCTGTGGAGCTGGTGGAGAGGAGGCACTATGAGGAGAGCTGTAAGGACACATTTAAAACAAGTTTCATATAAATACTGGGATAAATAAAACACCTCTGTGTTCAGATCATTACTATGGAGAGGATGTGGGATTGTTTTATGATTAAATTCTGATACATGCTATTTTATAGGTCAGATGTTTTTACTCTTGTTTTCCAACAGATCGTGTGAAACAAAGTAGATGTGAGAGAGTTTTCAATGTTTGCAGTATGTTTTTACAGTTATCTTATTAAGATATTGTTCCCTGTAGTTAGAGTCCAGGAACATTAGCTATTACCTGAAATCAAGAAAACCTGGGGGGCTCTTATTGTGAAGGGTTGAATCCTGATTTAGCACAGTCCTAAGGATATTTAAATTAACTATTTGTGTCTGTGAACATGCCATGAACATCATCTTTGAATCCAGAAGCTCTTTCCTCTTGAGATATTGTTTAACAGTCGTTACCTTTAGATAAGAGTATTTGCAACAAACATTAACGTCTTAGAGGTTTCATTAGTCAATGAAGGCAGCTTCATGCTCCACAATCATTTTGCACCTTCACGAAAAGCATCTTGTTCGTTTTCAGCTTCCTGTTTTCAAAATAAAACTCTATAAATGAAAATCTCATTGTATGAACCCAGTTGGCTGAAACTGCCCTGAGTTTGTAAACTGGATGGTTAAACCTCATTAATCTCTCAAACCACTTCCTGAAAATGTGTGTGACTCCTTTAGTTCTTAATGTCTCTATTTTTTCTCTCACAGATAAATCCCACCTGGTATAGACATTTCCGTGTTGAGACAAACACAGAGGAGCCCGACGACATCACAACAGAGCTTTCTTCCCGTACCTGTTTCTTATCTGTCAGAAAATCTTCTTTCTTTCAGCACAAAATGTAACCCAGAGTGTTGGTCTGCTCCTGACTTCTTGTTTCTAAAAGCTTTGTGTTTGTCATCTCACCTCATCTTTTAAACTGAAGTTAAACTCATCTGTAATAAACTTAACTTCAGATCTCCTTCTGTGTGAGTTTGGTTTCACTTTCAGAACACAGTGAGGAGGAGGCTCTGTACCTTTAACTCCTCTCAGACTTCTGCGTGTCAGTGTCTGCTCGCCTTGGGGAAGAGTCTGTACGCGTTTTGTGCAGTAACGACTTTAACGGTTTCTGGTGGCACTCCTTTGAGGTCGGCGATGTACTGACAGCACAGAGCAATGTTATGAGGCTCATTCCTCACCTAAGAGACAAAGACACACCCTGAGAGAGGAACACAACTGGAGAAAAACAAACAGCTGAACACGTTGATTTGTATCTGCTTTACTCACATGTTTCTCCAGCCCCAGAGCAGGAGAATCCGTCTCCAGACAGATGTGCTCCAGAGGGATCTGCTGGATCAGTTTGTCTCTCTGCACGAAGATGTTTTAGTCTTTTATCTCTTAAAAACTTCAACGACACACAGGCTCACTTTGACAACTTTCATTCACTCCCACCTGGTGGTTCCTGCAGACCGCAGGTGGAAAAGAGAACAGGTAACCAGCCTTCACTCCATCCAGAGCTACTGATGGTTTCCCAGCAAAGTTATGAAGTAGAGCTTGACTGATACCTGAAACCAGAGGGTCACCACATCCAAAAAATTAAAAGTCATCTAAACATCCACACCTCTGCCCATCAGACAATCACAGAAACATCAAGGAGGAGCTGAACTCACCTCGCTCTCTCATGGTGCTGATGGTGACTTTAGCAGCCGATCGAGAGTGAACGTTACTGCGCAGAGAGCAGGAAGTAAAGACAGTTAGAGATGTTTATCAAACTTAGCAAAAAAAGACAAAGAGAGAAAATTAAAGTGGTTCATTCTCCTGAGCTCACACTGGAAGCTGTAGCTCCTGAGCAATGCTCAGTTGTTTGATGAAGACATCCAGCTGGTTATCTTTATCCTGCTGAGAGGGAGCGCACCAAGGAGTGAAGTCCAAACCGATCTGAGAACAAAAAATGTTGATGGGAAACTATTCAGTGTGTTACTCAAAGTACCCTAGAAAAGACTCATCAGAGCTTTTATCATGAAATGACCGATTAAAGAAAGGCATCATGTCTCTCCATCAAAAGAATGATTTGCATATGTCACAGCCTGAGACAGGCAGAACTCAAACACTCTCTTTGGTCTGCCTACATAAAAAAGCCTAGGGAAGGGAGAGCATCAGCAAAGAGCCTGAACCCATCATTATTTGTGAATCTGTTCTGCAGAGCGTGCTAACACAGCTGCATCAGAGAGTGAGGAACAAACCTAAAGGTCTGTAGGTAGAAAGAGCGTGTGGGAAAGAAACTCGAAGACTGGATGTACAGAGAGCAGCAGCAGGAGGAGGTACAGAGACCGCGCTGTGGATGGAACCTGAGCCGCAGAAATAACGGACGGGACAAGAGATGGAGCGTGGGAGTGTTGACTTAGCTCTGAATCCTCTCCCACAAACACACACATTCCTGCACACATGCTGCTGCAGAGTCAACGCTGCTTGTGTGTGTGTGAGCGTGTGAGTATAAGTGTGAGTGTGATGTAGACTGAGGCTGACAGGGTTCATTAACTTTCTCCAACAAAGTGGATCAGGAGCCGAGCAAGAATTTAATCTGATTTATTACAGCAGAAGTCTCACATCAGTCAGCTAAATGAGAGGGTCAGACTCTGAAGGTGAGGACGTAATGAAGGATCAGGACTCGTGAGGTGAAAGACATTTCCAGCTGGTGAAACTGATGAATGTCAATTGACGTAGCCAATGATACTCATAATTTGATTAAGTGCAAAACAGTTACCATGAATATGATTTTAGCAGGCTACTATACTGGAAAATAAAATTTCAAATAATTTGAAGCTAGCTGACCCAAAAACAGAAAGAAAACATTGATGACAACAGCACACTGACTTCTCCAGAACAACAAAAATCATAACATCAAGTTAATAAATGCGAGACTTAAGATATGCAGGTGTGTGTGAGCGGTGCACCTCCCCAACAGCGACAATGCATTCTCTGTGTTTGTAGAAGTGGAGAAGAGCAGCATCCAGGTCCTAAAAGCACAAAAACAAATCATGAACGTCCCAACAACAAGAAGTTATTTTCATGCAAACAACACTAAATACCTTTATATTAAATCCTCTGAACACCTCACAAGCTAGAGCATAAACAGAAACGTGATCTTAAAGCCCCTGTGAGGAATGTCCTGACTATGTTGACTTTGGCGCCCCCTGTGGGCACACTGATACCTCTGAGAACTGTCTGATTTTACATGTTTTCTTTTGTGTGAAAATACATTTCACAAAACTTTCTGACAGCATCTTATTGGAAATATCAAACAATTTTATTTCAAAGATTTGCTCTTTCCCCTTAAGTTCTGCCTTCAAATGTCTTATGTTCATTTAACAGGGGATGAGAAACCTGTACCTCAGAATGAAGTGAGCCCCTCCATCAATCATAAGTATTAAACCAGAGTTAATCCTGGCTCAGCTGACCGGCTTCAGAGAGAATCAGGAGATTAGAAACGATCAGATTTCAGTCAGCTGCTGAGAAAATTATGACTGAAACTCTCAGGAGGATTAAACCTGCACATTTCTGGATTTGGGTCTTCAAACAAGCTGTGGACCTGCTGATCTCTCTGCCTCCTGTCAGATTTCTCTTAAAGAGTGTTCATTAAGAAGGTATGGGTTTACTCTGAGTGATTTAGAGGAACACACGAGGAAGGACATAAAGATTTCTGCAGGATTTTTTACTCTATATACAGTGTGAGAAACATCCTTACTCTTTTGTTCTTTAACATGAGCTCAGAAATGAAATAAATGCCCAAGAGGTCCCAGATATAAGCCTTTCAGCTCTCCTCCTGACTGACCAGACTGTTTAAAGTCACTGCACTCTTAGGTAGCCTTTGGTGAAAAACAACGTACAGACAAGGTACAGTCTGTTTTTTTACCTGAGGTGTGACGCTGCGCTGATTCAGGCCCCTGTCAACCTGCAGAGGATGGACGCCAAAGCACGGAGCCACTAGATCTTGATATCTGTGGGAAGACACTGACCCTGAATAACACTTGAGGTGAGAGGACATGCTGAGAGGGAACATATGGACGATGTGAACACAAGGATTGTTTAAACCCTGTTTACTTTAAGATCTGCAGAGGTTTCAGGATCAGTTTAGAGGGTTGAACGTCCCCTAAATTCTTTCTTACTTTAGACTTCCCTCATCAGAAACGTGCATCACAGAGGATATACCAGAAAGAGTCACACTGTGGGTGAATTTTCTGTCTGTCTAACTGCACAGGTTAAGATTTAATAAAAACACATTATCTTTGACCTCTTGAACTGATTATGTGAATCACAAACCGTTCTTGCAGCTGAAGGACTCTTTCGAACTCCCCGACTTCTTCTGTGACTGCAACCAGAGTCTTCACCCCAGCCTTGGGGTGACACACAACACAGACATAAACACACATTAATATATTTTTTTAATCTCCACTCATACAACAACTTTTACCCTTCAAAGGAACTATATTATAGCTCCATTCAACCCAAAGGGATCACACAACTCCTGACAACTAAGCTGCTCAGTATTGTTTTGATGTATTGGGTTGAGATCAGACCTCTGTGGCCCTCTGGATCACATCCTCCAGATCCTGCAAAGAAAAAAAAATCAGTTTATTAGAATTAAAAGGCGCAAAAATATCTTTAAATACTAGAGCTGATCTCAGTGATTAGAGTAACCATGGAAACAGTGTTCAAATATGCAGATTAATGCATAAAGATGATTAATGAAGAATAATTAAACATAGATAAACAACACAAAAAAACATCAGAAAAGGTTTAAACTGAAACTACAGCACTGAGGCGAACATTAAACTTAGACAGCAGAGCATGGTTGGATTAAATAGTTCCTACCTCTTCAAACTCTCGGGCTGATATGTGACAGTGAGAGTCAACGTAGCCGAAGTCCATGAACTCAAGACAATAAGTGCTCAAAATGAAAATAATGTTAAAACTATGACATTAGATAAATGATTTGAGTTTGTTTTCTGTAACAGAGCTAACAGATAAGCGGAACTTCTTCACGACGCAGGCTAAAGCGGGGGAAGGCATTTACAGGAGGACCGTTTTCTTACGTCACAGATATAAACAGTGAAGGCGGTAAACATGGCGGATGGAGAAACTTCAGTCAGAGATGAGAATAAAGAACAAACAACAGAAGAGGAATACAGAGTTGAAGTAAAGTCGAAGAAAAAGGTGAAAGAGCTCATAGAGCAGTGTAAAGAGGTTTTAAAGACGGCACTGGACGGACAGGCGGACGTGAAAGAGGACATTAAGACAGAGTTAGTTCAGCATCTGCTGGCGGTGGGTTTGTTTTTCACCATTTTCATCCCAAACTTCGACTTAAAGTTTATATTTTCATGTGTGTGTATGATCCATATCGCCCTAGTTCTTGGATTAAAAGTCACTTTTACCTTCAATTCAGGTTCATACTTAGTTTAGTTTCTGCAGAGCTGCTGATCACAAGACTGTTAACTAAACCCCACCAGAAGAAAAACACCAGATTAACTGATTTATTTGCGTTTAACTGATCTTAGAAATTGAAACACGTTCATGTACGGACTGTTTTGAGGTTCATCTAGACTAACATGGTATTTCATCTTGGTGGGAGGCATAACTTTTACTTTATTGGCCAGATAAATAGATTGACACGAGTGTGATCTGAGAAAAAAAATCCTTTATGATTGATTACAGCAACAATAATCACGAAAAGATGTCCAGTAACAGAAATTGTGAGTTTTGCTTTTAACGGAATGATAACTGAAGAAAAAAGTTCAAAAATCTGAAATGAAATCTTAAACAAAACATCTTAAGCCTACATTCTGCATTGAAAAGATCATCAAAGACCTCAGATGAAAGTCTTTGAAAATGAGTCTGAAGACAGGGTTAAAACACAACAGAAGCTGCTGACCCACCATAAGGTTGGAGTTCAGTAGCCTTCACAGCTGATGCTCACTCACCCTGACTGTAACCTCACCTTGGGCTTTTTTAAAATCAGCAAACTTTGTTTGAAAATTGCTTTATGCTGACAAAAGTCAGTCAGGTGCTTTACAGAGGAAAAAAAATCAATGTGTTAAACCAAGGAAATAGGCAGCATAAAAATGCAGTTACACAGTCACACAAAAAGAGAAAATGGTCAAAGAAAGGCTGAATGCAGACTGTTTTTTTTTTAAATTTTGTATTTATTATGGTTCCAGGTGGTGTAGGCCCAGGTCAGCTTCGATTTTAAAATCTCATTCTGAGTCTTTATTATTAGAATATTGTCTGAAAGAAATGTTAGTCTAAGCAGTGGATCTAAAACTGAGAAGATAAAAGAATTCACTTTTGTCTTAGTCTGTTTGTGGAGTTTTGCTTAATTTGGAGTTATTTTACAGCAACGTGAAAACTGGATATTATAATCGTCCAAGTATTAAAAATTAAATACATTTGATTACCCTGTTATTAGTTTGTTGGGGACAGCACCGTCCAGATCTTGGAAATGCTGCGTTTACAGTGTTTGGTGTTTGTGTGCAGAACTTTGAGGCTGCTGTTCAGGAAAATGTTCTGGTGAACGGGAAACCATGGGAGGAGGCACCTGATGATGAAGGTGATTCTTCTCCTCTCTTACAAATGTAGTGATTTAAGATGATTTATGTTAAATCCTGATTCAAGAACATTTTGTCTCTAATCCATGTTGTTTTAAGTCATCTCTGGATATTTAGTTTATTATTCTCCTCTTCTGTCAGAGAGTGAAGCTGTTGATTTGGAGAGTCTGCTGGACGACACCATCGTAGAGACCGCCAGGAGGCGCCGCAAGTATCCCAGAAAGATCCTGCCACATTTCCTCCAGGCTCTGAAAGCTGAGAGAAAGCTCATGGTGGGTTTATCTAAAGCAAAGTCTTCAATTTGGTTAGATAGAGGGAATTTGCATGTGTGTGACATATAACTTAATGTCTTAGGAGGAAATCCATCAAGAAATAAAGATTTAATGGTAGAAACATTTAGTAACTGCAGCGCTACATTTGTTTTTTTGTGTTTTCCAGAGGCTGTATGAGCAGACAGTCAAACCACAGGAGGTCCTCAGAGACCCTGATCAAGGTAAGAGCATCCTATTGAAATGTACATGGGTACAACTTTCAAATACAAATATCTGGTTTTGCTCTTTTCTGTATTTGGGAAAGATGCTTAACAAGAACAAACGGCTGAATTGTGAGAAATCAAAAGAAAAAAAAACCCAAAACGTTCAACTAATGAGCTCCAGACATCTCTTTGTGATGCTGCCACACATGCAGAAACTTTTATAGCTCTGGTGATTAAAGCAGTTGATTTAAATTCTTTAGCAGCCCAGAGTTGATGGTGCTGTTTGTTTACACTTCTACAAATCCATCCCTGTGAGTAACTGTAGCATTCTGGTCTTTTTTGCCTCAGAGTTAACTGGGAGGATCTACTTCTCTTTGAAAGTTTGAAACAAACAGGGGCATGTCTCAGAGCTTCCTGTTCGAGCTGTGAGTTTCAAAAAGAGGATAGAGGGGGAAATCAAGCATCTGGTTCATGAAATTAGGGTTTAATAATGTTTGTGGTAAATCTAACAGCTAATCAAGGTTGCTAAAAAGTGGAGATTTATTCAATAAACTTTTCTGCACTTGAACCAACATTTCCACTTCCATTGAAAAAAGCTGCTTTCTCTTTTTATGCAGTTTGAATTAACTGTTGTCATGTTGACATCTATGTAGTACAAGCAATACTAAGTATTTAGTTATTTTGGCAAAGTAATGTTTTCATGTCTTGACAGAAAAATATTCTGCTGAAGTTAAGAAATGATCCATAATCATTTTTTTTTATATCAGGGAGGAGTTAAGAAGTGACAAACAGCAGAAGATAGTTATAAACTCCCGACTTCATATGATCCACAGTCCCTGTGGCCAAACAAACTTACAGCACTTTGTTGCACCTACAAAGGTTTTCCTCCAGCCAAAATTCTTGCTGGTGTTGGACAAAAACATCTGCTAAATGAAGACTCCATCTGTTAACTCTGAGATATGATAACCATCTTTATATTTTTTAAACAGAAAGCATGATGAAGGATTTATCCTCAACCACTCCTGTCATGGTGAAACAGGCCATACAGGTCATAAAGGTAACACACACACACACACACACACACATAGAGCAGCCTCATTTATTTACAGGTGTTCCTGCTCTACCTGCTTCACTGACTCCTGAATCTGAATCTGTCTTCAGTCCATCAACACGCTGCAGAAACAGGCTGAAGGCCTCTGTGAAGTCCTGGACATGAAGCCCAGCCCAGCCTCCATGGAGATCCACAGAGAGGTTTTTGGCCCCGACAGTAAATCAGACGCTCTCCTGCCTCCTGTGAGCGAAGCAGCGAGGAGCAGGCAGCCAATCAAAAGAGCCGTGGAGAACGCAGCAGCTACAAACTGTTACGTTCCTGTGAGCAAGAAATCTGCAGAGGAGGAGAAGATGGAGTGAGGCTTACACCAGTAAAGTCAGGGACTCGGGTTGTTAAAAAAAAAGCCTTTATGTCTCAATCTGGATGAGATCAGAGGAGAGAAATGACTTCAGCTCCATATAATGTAAAGTCTGCCTCAGTTCTACTTTCCTTTAAGAGATCACTCCAGATGACTTCACACGGACTGATTTATTACACTGAATGTGAAACATTCATCGTACAAAGCTGCACAAAGCATGTTTGTCTGTTCAGAGCTTACAGTGCTGTCATTTAAAATAAAAGTTTGAAGAGTTCTTTTTGCTGACACTTTCACAGAAATTTACAGAAAAGTACAGACATCCAGACTTTTTAATACTTTTTTTGTCTTTAATAACTTTCCCCTCTCTTTCTGTCTGAACTTGCATCATATTAACTGTTTTATGGTCGCGAACAGTCATTAAGATCTTTGTTCAGCACCTGTGTTGCTGAGGTAAATAAAACAGTTTGTTGAAAATGAGAGAATTCAATAAAGCAGGTCACATCTCACTGTGCTGGTTTATTCCACAGCTTTCATTTCATGTATAAAACATACTTTGGATGAGTTACTTTCTGATAGAAAAAGAGGGGTATGAAATAAAATCAGATAAAGAAATAGTTGAATTAAATGCATCAAATCAAAACATGTAAAAAAAAAAAAAAACCTCTCACATTCACAGATGATGTGCACTCTGCTTCTCCTTTATTCTGATTTTATTCCTTAGAATAACTAAAATCTTTTCATCAGCTCACCCTAACCCTAAAGGCTTAAGTGCTTCTGTCCCGCTCACATGGAGGAGCGAGCCCCCCAAGGTGACTCTCTGTGCAGGTTTTTGTGTCTGATGAAATCCCTCGGTCCATGTGACTTCAGCGAACGTCCCTCACTTCACCGTTGCTTCTTCTAAAGCGGCAGTGAAGCTGAAAGGTGAAAAGAAAGCTGAAGTGAAACGGAGAAAGCCTTCTTCCTACTTTGTCTGGACTTTCTGAGCCCATCCTCAGATAGTGCTCTTTATTTTTAGAGACAGAGAGTGTGCAGGTTGGGATATCCTCCTGATTTGAATCAATAACCTGCAGCTATTAACCATATTAACACACACCTGTGATGTCTGAGTGTGACGCTTCATGCCAGTTTTGTCCACAGATCAGCGAGGAGACTCACCTCTGGGAAGGATGCGAGGTAAGAGCAGAAAAACATGCTCAATGATGAGCTCCTCTTCTGTTATTATCACCTCAAGAAAATTATTCTCATGGTGCAGAGCTCTTATTCAGCAGAGGTCAAAGGTCAGAGGCATGCAAACACCTTCAGTCAAACTCTCGTGCTCAGAGTCAGAGGTGTTTTCATGGATTTCTGCTCTGATATAATCCTGTTTTCACTGAAATAAACTCAGTGCTGTGAATTATGATGTTATTAACTTTAGACAGATATTCAGTTGTGTGTTGCTGCACACCAAAGCTCTGTTAGGTGATAAAAATAAGTGTTGGTGGAGTGAATGCTGATTTCTCCTTTGAAACTCTGCTGAACACCTCAGATGTGAATGAGATTAGAGTTAAATCAGAATGTTAAAAGCTGAACAATAACTATTTCCAGCAGGAATAGTTGCGAAAGTGCTCCTCATAGGAGTTTGTATGGTCAACTTTCAGTACCAGAAATGACCAGCAGATGGTAACAGTGTACTTTGTACCATATACAGTCTATGCTTTGTACATGAACATACAGTGTGTGTTTGTGTGTGTGTATTAGGGCTCAGAGGATGACAGCAGAAGGCTGAAGAGGAGGGAGAAGAACAGAGTTTCAGCCAGAAGGAGCCGAAAGAGACAAACACTGAGAGCTGACCTCCTACATCAGGTGTGTTTCTGAGTACCAAGACTTTACAGTCCAGCCGAGGACTCCAAAAGAGAAAATGTGTAGAGAATTATTTCTTCTGATTCTCTCACATTTCTGAACAATTAAAACTTAATTTAGAGGATCTGGTTCATTTTGAGTCTTAAAGGGACTGTGAGGACTTTCTATGTGACCTTGAAAAGTGTGATATCGAGATACATGCCTGATCATAATTCACAATTTAAAATGAGATTATCAGCGCCAAAATAAGTTATTTACTAAATGCTCAATCCTAGCTTTCCAATGGGGTCGGACGAGACCAGATTGATTGACGGCACACACTACTTTGGGAGCTGAAACCCCAAAATAGCTGCAGAGACTAAATTTCAAAGTATTGCTGAATGGAAAAGCCTTCACACTCTGCTTGTTGTACAAAAAACATCACTTGTTGTGAGGCTTAAGTTCTGTCCTCCGTCATCTCTCCTCTCTTCTTTCAGGCCTGTGAGCTGTTGGAGCAGAAGAACAGGAAGCTGAAGAGAGAGGTGCTGACTCATGAGTTCATTATCATCGTCAATATCATCATTAAAATCAACAATATCATCATCATCATCCTCATTAACCACTGTACTTGTGCAAACATTACCTATATTTTAAAGAGATAATAAGTCTTCATTTTATCTTTCAACATACTCTACCTCAGTGACAAGAGATACTATTATATTTAATCCAACAGAAAACTGAAGTAACAGAGAGTGAAAAGATGGACACTGTGTTTGATTGTTGGTCTTGCTGGTTTGCCTGCAGGTGGATTCTCTCTCCGAGGAGCAGCGCAAACTCAACGACGCCTTGAAGGCTCATGAGCCGTTATGTCCCATTGTACATTGCTCTTTCACCTCTTCTAGCACCTGCAGCCTGCAGCCAGACTCCAAAGAAACTCACTCTGTGTGAGAGAGGATAATACCTCTGTGAGCAGACAGTGTGTGGTGTTGTTATAACTTTTATTTAGTACTGCAGTGAGCCTCTGGAGGGCGATGTTCACCACAGCTGAAGGAAAACTTTCAGGTCCTGCTGAGCAAACAGAGGTTTCTTTCATCATCAGAGTGAAGAGCGCCCCCTTGTGGTCAAACCAGCAGCCTGTGAAATTTCAGAAACTGAAACTTAAGCCATTCTCAGAGCAGTTTTTCTGTTCCAGCTGAAGTAAAAGAAACTGTGAAATCTCAGTTTGTGTTTACTGTAAAGATCCTCCTGAGCTGGTTTTAAGCTGTGTAGTTGCTTTGTATGTGTTCAATACTGCATGGCTGTAACATACAGTTGAAAATAATGAAATAATATTGTAATCATGTCTCACTTTGCACATTTTCCTTTTAGTGTAACTGAAATATTTTCCCACAAACTATAAGACAGAGAAGGCTCAATCCATGGTTTTTTTTTCACATTTTCTTAGTCAAACAGTTCAATGGAGACAAACTATGAAAGTTTCATAAATAGTCTGTTTGCTGAACACATAAGAGTTTGATTTGAACGATTAGTCCTTCCTCTTAGCTATAAATAACTACTTTCTCATTTAAATTTCAAATTAAAAGCCCAAGTTTCTGTTGGTTACACTGCTTTGTAGTATAAGTTGAACATTTTCCCACAGATTGTGACACTTTCAAAATTGTTCTGTCTAAAACACAGCAGAGCAAGAACAAACTTAATTTAATTTAATTGAATTCAGATTGATTTATTTGCTTATTGAAAATAAAACTATCTAAGACAAAGGCTCAAAGTTCTCAGCTCAGAGATTCTTCATTCAAAGGATAAAGGTTATTTACACAACCTTTACTAAGGTAATGGAAATAAAAATGCTTTGACTTTTTGAAGAAAATTATTAATACATCTAAACACTTTGAAAGCAGAAAAATGAATTTAACAAAAGAAAAATCTATGAAAAAATAAGAGATAATAAATAAACAGAAAAGAGAAACATAAAGGAAGACTGAAAGATAGAAAACAGACACATTTAAGGCCTGTTTCTGGTGTTTGAAAAGTTTTTAACCAAGACCACTTTGAGTCCAGAGTGTTTCACTTTTACAATGTTGAGCAGTGGAAATGATGAAATTCTCTGGTTTGGTTTAGGAAATGGGTGCTAATGGAGCAGAACATGTTACAAAAAAGAATATTGAACATAAAAATACAGCTTTAAACAGAAATAAAAGAGACAGAAACATTTATCAGGACCTGAAAATCAAAGTTTTGATCAGATTGACTTATCTAATCCCCCACAAATTAGTTTGATAAGGAGTTGTGTTGGTTTTGAGTCAGCTGGTTTCTAAAGTCCCACCGTGATTAAGTAAAGCCCTTTCTGTGGTTATGAGTAAATGAAAACCAGAAACTCCTCCAGAATGTGATCTGTGTGCCGTGACAATGAACATGTTTCTCTCTCAGCGTGTCTGCAGCCAATCTTCTGGACGTGACTTCATTTAGGTGAAGTTCCTGAGGTCATCAAAGTCTGTCATCAGCATCATATGTGGTCTGGTTACGTTTGAGGGCACATTATGAAGGTGCTACTTCCTGAATCTAAACCACAAACACATCAAACTTTATCAACTCAGGGATCCTCTTTCATTTTTCCTTCCTCTGCCACACCGCGCTGAATGAAAAGTTCAGTTTGAGTACAAGGGAAATGGAAGTGAACCTTTAACTTCTGCAGACTTCTGGGAAGAGCAGGGACGGTTATTTCTCACTGGCCTTATATGACTTAGAGTAGGAGAAAATACACGAGGAAAGACTCTATCAGCATTTAAACAGTCAAACTAAGGCAGGAAGCCCTCACGCCACAATGGTCATTTATCAGTCTGGTTATTTGGTGGGGAATCTTAGTTAAATCTGCAGCAGGAAGAGTGACAATATGCATAATGATTTTATACTGCTACTGCTCACTGACTGCAGCTAAAAACGACATGAGTACAAAAAGAGAGTAGAAACAGATCAGCAACTTCAGGGAATCAAACATCGATAATACATCTTACGAAAAAAAAAAAAAAAAAGCAGCTCCTCATATGTCCACAGGGGACCAACCTCAAATGTCAAAGGGACATCTGTGTAAAAGCTTATGTCAAATTGTATCCATCTGCAGAATAGAGTATTATACTATGACCTTGTTTTCACCAACTGGTAAGTGTGACTAAAACATTAGCTTCTGTTAGCATGTGCACTATCTTTTAACTCAGGGGTCACCAATTATATTTATCAGAGGGCCAGAATTTCACTAGACACTCACCTTGGGGGCCGGACCCTCAAATAAAAATTAAATAAAAAATCTATTTTTGACATAAAGTTGTGATTTGATGTTTATTGTTCATATATTTTTCCATGTCACTACAAAACTGAAGGCATTTTAACCTTTATAAGCCAGGCTCCCATCACCTATACCACAGTCAACCAATTTTGGAAACCAGTCGTGGACCGGATTGGACGGTTTGGAGGGCCGGATTTGGCCCACGGGCCGCCAGTTGATGATCACTGTTCTAACTGAACACTCTGAACTGAACACATGCAGCATTTGCCCTGAGTACATCGAAACTTTCCGTTAAACTTCTGGAGAAACTCTGATTCAGTTTTGGCTGTTTGCTCAAATCCAAACATCAAACCTGAGGCCAGGACATGAGTAAATTCTGTATCCTGATACCTCACCAAATGACTTTTTGAGATCAAATAAAGCAGGTATCGACTGCACAGGTTGTGAAAAAAACATAAAGACATCATCTGCATATAAGGAAAGGTGATTGTCCACATTTCCCAGCTGTATAGGCTTAATGAACGAGTGCTGTGTAATGCATATGGAAAGAGGAGCGCTGGAGACACACTTGTTTCATGGTGTTTTGGCAACAAGTTTGATTTTTATCTATTGTTAGAATGGGGGGGAAATGGCTAATAGCTGAATCCACGAAACAAATCAAGTGCTAAATCCAAACTCCTCAAGTGTTTTCAACAGATACATCCACCCTAAATGATTAAATCCATCCTCTGCATCAAAACAAAGGGCAGCAACCTTAAATCACTTCTCAAATTCATGATATATTATATTCATCAGCCTCCTAACACTAAAAAAAGACAATCTAATAGAGACAAAGCCTCCTCCATCAGCATAGACAATGGAAGCTGGATGATTGTTTATCCTACTGGTGAATCATTTTGCAAAAATCTTCTTGTTGGGGTGTCTGTCAGCAAATCATTCTGGGAATGGATAGAACGACATCCCAGGAAAAATACTTTTAATCCACATGGTACTCACTAGCAACGCCTCAAATTTCTGTTTTTCTTCTTTTTCTACAAGTGGACATTCTGAGACTAAAGCAAAGACTGAAAACACACATGCACAAACACACACAGACACACCTCCACTCTCACTCTCTTCTCCTGAATTGTGGAGTGAGTTCTCAAGTATTTCTTTGGAAAAGGAGAGCATCAGTGCCAGCAACCATGGTGATGGTATGTTCTATTATTTATTCAATGTATCACAAAGTCTCTCTCTTTTGAAATATGAATACAACTTTTCCTGAACTCTGTGAAACAGTTTACATCATCTCCCAGATCATAAGGAGTATTCTATGAGTAACTTTGTATATGTGCGACTTTGGGGCCACCCTATTGGCTAAGATTTAGACCTGATCTGATCTCATCCTGTTCGTGTTTAAGTTTGATTCCTAACACAACCGTCATCCTGCTTTCTCCTAACATTAGTGAGTTCCAGTCAGCTCATATCTTGTTCCTTCTGTCTCTTTTGCTTCCATAAGTCATGAAAAGGCTTTAGTAAAAGTTTCACCATGTTTCCTAACGGTCTAACTCTCCTCCCAGATGATATTTGTATTATAAATACAGTAATTTATGGTAAATAAACCTCATAGTAACGTCTTGTACATGGTCATAGTGACTCAGGCTGTTTTCCAGGAGTGTGTGCCACTCTTTGTTCCAGAGAAACTCAGAAACAGAAGCAGAGTTCATTCAGACTTTGGCAGTGAAGCAGATGAAACCTGTGCGGCTGGTTGCATCACACTGAGCATGTACAGAGATGACTGGCTATTGGTACGTTCAGATGCGCATGTGAGCTTGATGGGCTGCACAGCTGGAAGCTCTGATTGAAACCTTGAGGCTGTAAAGCCCTCTTTGAGACAAACACTCTGTTAATATTCCTCTACAAAGACAAAGAGGTTTTCCCCCTCTGAGTCCCTGTTCACGTCCCAGCTTTACTTCCTCGTCCCATGTTAATCCTCTGTTTCCTTCTTCTCAGACTCTCTCTCTCAGACTTTCTAACTGTTGTATTTGTGCAGTTTTCTCAGCGCGATATCTCCTCTATCATTCAGCTTCCTGCAGGGACACAGGTCCTAATTCTCCCTCTTGTAGAAACTTTCTTCACCCCTCTAACTCAAGTGACCACTCCATCTGATGGAGCAAACGGTGATCTTTGACCTCAGTCACACAGGATGTGACCGCTCAGATTATGACACCACAGTTGCATCAGCAGCTCTGCCTCAGCTTGTGACTGAGTTTCATCAGTTTCTGCCGTAACCGAGAGAATGACACAGCATCTTCCTACGTGTGTATGTGTGTGTGTGTGTACTTTGCCCCATATTGACCAAGCACCCACATGGGGCCCACAGCAGAGGTCTGAGCCTCAGAGTTTAACTCTTTCAGTTCTCAGGCAGACATACACACTCAGGGTCAGACTAGTGTTTAATCTTTACATCTTCTTAAACCTGTCATAACTTTCTAAATGGCAGATAATTTCTGACACAAACTTTGGATAAGATTTAAAACAGAGTTGTGAAAATAAAAGAACACTTAAATGATAATTCCTACTGAGAAATACATTTCACATTATCTGAGATCAGGACCTACAACAGTAATAAAACCTGAAATCGAAGCAGAGGTTAATATTACTCCTGCTACTACTACTGATATTACTACTACCATTACTACTACCACTTAAAAAATAAATAAAAAAAAATAGTAATAATAATAATAATAATAATAATAATAATAATAATTCATCCTAGCTGTGGAACTGTGACTCAGCTCTATGCCCTCACCAGGGTCCTTGAGGGTGCATGAGAGTTCACCCAACCAGTCTACATGTGTTTTGTGGACTGGATGATGTGGTCCTGTTGGCTTCATCAAGCCCTGACCTTCCACTCTCACTGGATCGGTTCGCAGTCGAGTGTGAAGCTGCTGGAATGAGAATCGGCACCTCCAAATCCAAGTCCATGTTCCTCAACCTGAAAAGGGTGGACTGCCCTCTTTGGGTCAGGGATGAGATGGAGTGTAGGAGTTTAAGTATCTCAGGGTCTTGTTCAGGAGCAGGGGAAGGATGGAGCGGGGGATCCACAGACGGATCAGTGCAGCGTCTGCAGTAATGCAGACTCTGCTTGGATCCGTTGTGGTGAAGAGGGAGCTGAACCGATGGCAAAGCTCTCTGTTTACCAGTTGAGCTTAGGTCCCACCCTCACCTATGGTCATGAGCTTTGGGTAGTGACCGAAAAAACAAGATCACGGGTACAAATGGCTGAAATGAGCTTCCTCAGCAAGGTGGCTGGGCTCTCCCTTAGAGATAGGGTGAGAAGCTCAGCCATCCAGGAGGAGCTCGGAGTAGAGTCGCTGCTCTTCCATGTTAAGAGGAGCCAGATGTGGTGGCTCGGGCATCTGGTTAGGATGCTCGGGATCCCCTGGGAAGAACTGGATGAAGAAGCTGGTGTTAGGGAAGTCTGGGCTTTCCTGCTTAGGCTGTTGCCCCTGTGACCCGACCCCAGATGAGCGATAGAAGATGGTATGGTGTGGTATAGTTTAAATGTTCAAATCGGAATCACAGGTAATTAAAAACCTGATCTTTGATTAGAGATGGAATCACATGTTAGAGTCTGACCTGTCTCCGGTTTAGTGATAGTATAGTTATAAGTGTATACAAAAGTGTCATAACTTCCTGTTTGAAGCCACTTTGCCTCTCTGACATCCTGCCCTGACCTGAGTTATGACCCAACACTGAACTTAGAGTAAAGTGCACCTCACTGTCTGTTCTGCAACGCCCTGAGTGTTGAAACTCCTCACTTCTGCTTCCACTTCAGCTGAACTTCTCCTCATGGAAAGCCTCTGCCATGGAGAAAGTTAAAGATTAAAAGAACCGCCTGTGATCACCAGGGACTTCAGTCGCTCAGGTTTGGGGGCGAGCTCTTGTTTAAGCGAGTCAGGTCATATAAATAAAGGTCAGCATGGAAATACAAGACTTCTAAATTCTCCAACATCACCCACACATTCTGAGAATGAAGAAATAAAATCTGTTTCTGTTATAAAATACTTGAGAGACAGACACAGAGTGGGGAGATTTCTCATCTTTAAAATGACAGAGTCTTATTTAATAGTTCGTGTCAGATCTTGTTCCCGTCACAGCTAAATTAAAGCAGAAACTTGACTCTGACAGCAAGCCCTAACCACATGATATCTGATGTTAATCCTTTAATGGGAGAGAGAAGAAGGTGAATCCAGTTTACCTGAGAACAATGAGCAGAGAGGAACACACATACCTGAATTCAACCTGGAAGATCTCTCTGAACTCAGAGGAAAACAAAGTTAAAACACACTTATTGATTTAAACAGATGCCAACAATTACAGTAAAACTCACACCTGATGTTTGTCCTTAGTTCTCCAAATCAATGAGCACCAACACTTCTGTTTCAGTCATGATCAAAATAAAGAGTTATTTGTAAGTTATGTAGTTGCTCATGTTTGTCTGTATGTGTCTGCTCTGAGAGCTCCCTGCCTCTCCACATGAGTAGGTGCAGTGCCAAAGCCTGAGGCGGGAAGAGCACAGCTGCTGATTTGGTTGGTTTATCTGCTTCATTGTTGAGATCATTGAACAACGTCAGATCTGTAGCTCTTGGTTCCATTATTTTTGGACAGAGAGAAAAAAAACCCTGAATATTTGCTGAACAAGGACATTTGACGTTTAGGATTTAAAATAAACAATCTTCTGTCAGATACATTAATTCAAAAAACAACACACACGTCAGTCAGAACCATAGCAGTAGAAAGGATAAATTATTTGCTTGTAATCAGTTAATTTGGTGCTCTGGCCGTGTTTGTGGCTCTCCATGCCCCCTCACATGTGTATGTGGACTTCCAAGGCCTGAGGCAGGGGGAGCATCAGCAAAGAGCCCTGGGTGCAGAGCAATGCGAGCATCAGTGAGGACACATATGACCCTGGTAAAATCAAATGCAGCATGAAGGAGGAGCACAGAGAGGAGAAACTGGAAAAGAGAAGGCAGCGGTTTTGGATTTAAGTTGTCCTAGCTCACAGTGCCTGAATCCTCCAGAAACTGACTTTTTATAACTTTGAGAGATTTAACTTTGAGGACTCGAACACGATTTCTGGAGGGATTCTGTATGAACAGGCTGATTCTGTCAGATCCAGTCTGTGTCGTAGGTCATGTGATATCATCACAGCAGACACAGAGAACAGGTTTGTAAATGTTGGGCTTGAGTCTGAGATGTCAGACAGGGTCACAGACTGAGAAATCTGGATCAGATAATGATCCTTCTTTGTGTTGTGGTATAGAAACTGGAGGGTGGGGCCAGGTAACAGAGCTTAAGGCTGTGATTGGATAATTTGAAACATAACATAAAGAAAGCAGCTTAAAACTACTTAACTTTAGGAACATGCTGCTTTTTGCTGTCACTCTGAGCCAAACCTATCCTTAAACTTAACCCAGAGAGAGAGAGAGAGAGAGAGAGCAATTTGTAAAGAGTTATTACAGGTGAAGGAGATATTTCCACATGTAGCCTATGACAGGTTTTATTTTACTCCAGCAGTTTTTAAACACCTCCAAAAGAACTGATAAACTCTCCCAGCCTGGTTTCAGACAAATGATGGATATTCCCTCTTGATGTTTAAAAGCATAACTACAGTAAGCATAAGGCTCCACAGCATTGTTAGGAGGCCTACTTCAGTCAATAACATACAGCAAAACAACAAATCAATGTCCCCTGATGTGCGATTTTTACTTGTTTTTATTTATTCACATTCAGAGATATCTCAATCCAATTTGACCAATTTCACATTTATTTCCTTATAAACTCAATAAAATGTTACTGGCAAAGAAAACCTGTAGAGCTACCTATTTTACACAGAAAGTTCACTGGAGGAAGACAAGAAAATGGATAAAGAAACAGCTCCATAAGCAGAATCTATAAGGGTCATGTTCAGGAATTTCATCTTCCCTTCCTTTTTGCTGTTTGCCCAAGTAGTTAAAGAGTTACAGTAATGAAAACAGCTTGTAGTATTGCCTGTGGCTGGAAACTGGTTGCATGTGATTTCCCATACAGTGCCTTAAAGCTCTTTTGGTAACCTGTACATTGCTTATTTTGGTGTGTAACTTAAAAGGTCAGCTGGATGAACTTCTGGTGTATTGCCACCTACTGCAGTAGAGAAGAACAGCCTGGAGTTTGTGCTCTCATAGAGGCATTCTCTCTCTCTCTCTCTCTCTCTCTCTCTCTCTCTCTCTCTCTCTCTCACTCTTGGCAGAGGCACATGTCCAGTCTTGTCCCTCTCTTTGCTGAAAACACACTCACTCTGACCTCAGACGCTGGAGGTTTATATTCAGGTGATAAAATGTCCTACATCAGAAAAGTCATAAAAGTCCTTTTAGAATGACGCTTAGTATATAATGGTCACTGCGTCTTATCACTGAGATAAAGTTCTTTATCTGTGATTATTACAGGAAGTGTTACAAGTGGACACAACAGTGGTGGAAACATGTCAATACAACACCACAGGTGAGACTAACCTTTAGCCACTTTAGAGGTAAAAACAACAACACTTTATTCTTACCCTCGGAACACTGAAAGATAAAGATGTTCCTGTTTTTTTTAAAAAATGTTTTCTAGGGTTTTGTTTCAGAAATCTTGATATTAAATGTCACATAAATAAGTTCAAATAAGTAAAACACTAATGGGAGGGATGGAGAGGTTCTGCACATGTTTATGTTTGAGATAAAATAAGTGATGGAAAACATTGTGTAGAGTATGAAATACACGTTTTATTTAACAAAGTATCAAAAACAAAAGTTTACAGCTCATGAAGGTGGACGTACACATTGGAAAAAGCAGCTCAGCCCTCAGTCTTTAGATCAGGCCTTGATGCTCCAACAGTTGTTCAGAAACCAAACAGCCTCCAGGAAAAGAAGGCACGATAACACACAAACACATCCATGTGTCTATCAGCTAGCTACGAACACCACAGTGATGTACTTCATTCACAAACACACACGGACGCCTGTGGCCCTTTAACCATCACAAACACAAACAGCTTCCTGTGACTCTTTAACCATGCAAACCTAAATATTAAACTTCAGTCCTCAGTGTGAAACAGACGTTAAAACACCTCCCTGTGACGTCAAACCTGACCCATGACCTCAGACTAAGATGACGCAGAGGTTGGCGTGACGGAGAAGTGTCGTGAATAACCTGAAATACTCGCTGTTGGACACGTAGAATAAACTCTGTGATAAGTTTGACATTTTCTCTCTCAAAGGGAGGATTGAAACCATCACAGGGCAGAAAGTAGGTTAACATTTGGCAGGATTTATCATATAATAACATCATCATCATTGTACACAGCGTCAGAGTCAGGCGTGTTAAAGAAGCAACTGAAGCAACACTTCCAAAAGATACCGAGCTAATGATATCTGCTCAACACACCAAACCAAAACAATGTTCACAAAATACACTTTAAAAAATTACAATCTTTGTTTTTTCGCCCTGTTGAAACCCAGAGAGGCATTTGGTGTTTACATACAGTAGAAAACAACACGTTTGAAAATAACACTTGTGAAGCTTCATCGTCACAGAAGATGTATAAAAGCAACACCAGATTAATTAACTTAAGAAGGAACGCAGTGATAAATAAAGTGACGTTTAAAACAGATTTAGACCTTTTAGGCAGTTTGTCTTCCAGTGAATTTTACCATCCTGTAGAAAGAGTAGGGTATTATCTGCATATGAAGTTATACTCCTCCTTTCTTACAGGATTTTACTACTCTTAACAAAAGTAAAGCATCGTCTGCATACAAAGTTATACGCTTCTCAATCTGCTATAATCTACCACATTACAGATGAAGTAAAGTATCGTCTGCATACAGGTTTATACGTTTCTACATTGCTTCTCAGTGTGACCCTGCGTACGTGTCCCGTCAGCAGCGTGCATGTTTCTTTACAGACAGAAACTGCCATTATTAATAACCCGAACATGACGTATGTGGCTGGAGGATCCTGAGAGGTTAGCAGCAGCAAATTTCGTCATTTGTTTTGGACAGATGCAGCGATTACAGGTCAAACTGTTGTTAATAAATATTTTTTCTTCAACACGAAGCACAAACAGGTTATTTTAAGTTGGTGACTTGAACACTCAGACACTCATTTACAAGATCGCACTCACATCTCTGACATACTAACACAATGTGCCTTAATCACCTTAAATACACGCTTTGGTACAAAATAAATGTTCATGTGTTTATAGTTTTAGTGCTTCAGCTTCAGTCCTTGGCCCTTGCTACAGAGAGAAACATGATGCATGTGGAGGAGCGGTCCGTGGCGTGTCGTTTCCAGTCCAATCAGCAGCTTTGCTTTCAGGCTCAGCGGTCACTTTCTGCAGCTTCCAGCAGCTTTCAGGGACGGTAAAGAGGACTGAGGAGTCACTGAAGGCGGCGTAAAGCCTTCTCAGCTCATAAGTCTACATGGCAGCTCCTCCTTTAGCAGGCAGAGCGTGGTCTGTGTTTCATAGGTGAGAGGGACAGTGGATGTGATCGAGGGAGAGAGGGGCGGCTGAGGGCAGAGATGTGGATAAGGTGGATAAAGTGGAGGTGGAGGACAAGGTGGAGGTGGAGGAGGTGAGGTTGTGGAGTTGTAAAGTGCTCTCCTTGATGTGCTGGATGAAAAGGTTTCTCTCGTCCTCGGGCGTTTGTCCGTTCTGGGCGCGGACGATGCAGGTGGGTCTGTGCAGGTTGAGCATGTAGACCAGCTGCTGCTTCTGCTGCTTCAGCTCCTCGATCTGAGCCTTCAGCTCGGCGTTGACGCTTTCTAGTTTCTCTGACTCCTGCAAGAGAGAGATGACAGAAATCCATCATCCATCATTCACTTTCATACTAAAGCTTCAGGCAACATACTTCAACTTTTTTGGCTGAAGAAAAAAATTAAAAGCAATCACGGAGTCCAAGAAAAATATCCAAGGAAACTCAGTTTGCCTTTCTTTTACATCAACTAGATACTTTTGGATGCTAAATCTGGATTTGAAAACTTAAATCTAAGTCTCAGACCACTCTGAACATGTAGCTGATCGTTTCACCACGAAACACTGTATTTTTGTGGTGTTAAAATCTTTAAGCATGGGAGGGAAAAATTCCTTAAAGTGAATAAAAATGAGACCAACCTTCTGCAGACCCTCAGTCTTCTCCTTCTTCTTGTTTCGGCATTTTGCTGCAGCAATCTTGTTCCTTTCCCTCCTCCTCTTCCTCCTGTCATGCTCCTGAGGAGTCACCTGAAAACCGGAGAAGAAGAAGAGACTGTCAACATTTCACCCCCTGAACCCCTGTTCTCACACAGTTTGTATTTTACACGGATGACTTCACGTCGTGGTCTCTCTCTGACTCACCTCTCTCCGGACTCCGGCCCCACAGGTCGTGTTCTCAGACACTCGGTCCGAGCTGGAGCTGGCCCCGTCCGAGCTGATGTCGGCGCTCAGCCCGTTGGACAGCCTCTTGGTCTGGATGGCGAGCCGCAGCTCCTCTTTCACGATGGGTGTGAAGTTGGTGAAGTCGTCCAGGGTGAGCGTGCCGGGCGGTGAGAGGCAGGGGACGAGGGCAGAGCAGCTGATGTCAGCCAGCGAGGGACCCGGGTGCTGCAGCATCATTCTGTAAACACGAGAAACACAAAGATTTCATCAGATTAGTATAGATTCCAAAGATTTACAGCAGTTTATTTTGAGTTAGTGCAATTAGAGTTCCAGGGGTTAAAAAAAAAAATCACACACAGTGACTTTAAACTGAAATCTTAAACAATTAAAAGTCGTGCTGAGATCTAGTGATAATAATAATAAATAAGTTTAGCGTTACATAATATTAAAAACCAGGAAAAGTCTGAACAGGAAAAGTTTCTGCAGAAATGTGAGCTCAACGTTCCTCTGTGGTTTAAGATGATTATTTTTAAGTAACCACAAAAATCTGATTTGTTGTGTCATAAAGAGAAACATATTAATCAATGATCTGAAACCACAAGATGAAATGACAGGGGTTGGATCAGGCTGTGAGAAAACGCCCTCACATAAACAAACATTTAACCTCTGCAGATTCAAGGTGCCGACACTGGAACAGAGTCATTACAATAATATGTGTGGGACAAGTTCATATCAGAGCAGTTATGTGAGCTCTGTCAGAACAAAACCAAAACAAACGCTTTTATTGGCTCTAACACTCATAAAAATGCCAGTCATGAAACATTTTCAAATTGATTGATTAATTGATATTAATTTTATTTCAGAGGTGCAGTCTGTCAGTTTAGTGAGAAATAAAGCTTCTCCATAATTTTGGAGCGTTATCAATCACCATAGGTAAAACAAAAGATCGATCTGCTGAGTTTTCATTTAAAACGAAATTTATAAAACAGAAGAGAAACTTTAGAGAGACATTAACTCTAAAACAAATCATTTCTCAGATTTTAACTGTTATAAATGTTTTCGTCATCATTTAAAGAAAACTGAAGCTCTACACATTTTTAAAGCTTGTTTTGGAAGTTTTGAAGCAATTTTAAATGAAGCGAAATTAATTTCAGGATCTAAAATATAAAAGTTTTAGAACTGTTTGACTGTTACAAATAAATTGAAACAGTTTCTTGCTGTTTGAGTTGCGCGTAAAATGAATGACAGAGCACAAAAACAATCAAAAAGTCTCTTTAAAATGTGGTTAAATAACAGAGTAAGTCTTTAAAATCATATATCCTGGCTGGTGTGGGAGATAAAGATCGTTTTCCTCTGTTTCTGAACTTTATTTTGAACTCGCGGACTTTGGTGTCGGAGTTAGTTTGAAGTGTCCCGGGACGCGCAGCGCACATGCGGGGAGACTCGTACACCTCCTCCTGTTTCTCTTCTGAAGGCGAAAAACACGACCCCCGTGACAAAGTGACCCCCCCTGAGAACATAAAGCCGTCCTACCTGTGTGGGCTGAGCGTCTGTGTGTCAGGTCAGAGTGGACGTGGAGCGGTTGTCTCTGTTATCTTTCTCTCCCTCTGTTCTTTCTCTGTTCCTGCTCTTCAAGCTGTTTGAGTTGCGCTTGTCTTCGCTCCGTTGCGTCAGCGTATTTATACCATAAGGGGCGGGGCCTGTGACGCAATATGAAAGGCTACGAGAACAGAAGCGAGGGAGGGGGGGAGAGCACTGAGGGTGACGTCATCCTATTTATAGAAGGCTTATCTCGCGATGATGCAATCCAGCTGCCCTCCTTTAAGCGGGACCTCCCTCTCTCTCCTCTTCCTCCCCCATTTTCTCTTCCCTCTTTCTTCCTTCCTTCCTTCTTTCCTCTTCCTCATTCCTTCAGTTTCTTTTTTTTACTCCTTGTCATATTTTTTAACCTTCTTTGAAATGATTTCTCTTCTTCCTCACCTCGTTTTTTCTCCTCCTCCACTCTTTCATCCTTTCCCGCTTTTTCATCTTTTCTCTCTTCAGATTCTTTCCTATTGCTTTTAACCCCTTTTCTGAGGATCCAACTTTTTTCTCCTCATCCATCTCTTTTACCCCTTCTGTCTTTTTCTCTCCTTTTTACAACTTATCCTTTTGTCATTTTCTATACTTTTTCAACTTCTCTCTCTTCCTTTTCGCTCCTCCTGTCTTCTCCATCTTCTTCCCAAACTCCCTTGTCTTCTTTCTTCTCTTCTTAGGTCTTTCCTCTTTAATTCTTTTCTGTTTTTATTTCTCCATGTTCTTTTCCTTATTTCTTTATTCCTCTTTACATCTTTTCCCCATCTTCTTCTGATTTCTCTCATTCTTTCACACCGTCTCCCTTTCTTCTCCGCTCCTGTCTTCAACATTTTCCTCTTTTTTTCCTCAATTTCTCGCCCATCCAACTCCCTTGTTTTCTTTTTTTTCCCTTTATTTCTCATTTGGTTCCCCCTTTTCAATCCTCACTCTATATTTTCACCTTATTTTCTTTTCCTTGTTTTTTTTTCTTCCTTTTTACATCTTTTTCACATCTCGTCCTCATTTCTCTCATTCTTTAACACCTTTTTTCTTTCCTCTATTCTTGTTTCCTATTCCTCTCCTTCTGTCTTCATTTTTTCCTCATATTTTATTGTCTTTTTTACCGTTCTCCATGTCTTTTTTATTTCTTCTCCTCCTTTATTTCCTCATAGGATCTAATCATCTTATTTCTATCCCCTCTTCTCCTCTCTGTTTCATCCCACTTTCTCTCCTCCCTACTTTTTCTCATGTTCTCTTCTTTTTCACACCACGTCCTCATTCATCTCTCTGTGAAAATGTGTTTGATGTAAACCTGTTAATCCTCCATAACTCACCCCTTAACCCACTGACCCCCTCTCTCTCCGTCTCTCTCTCTGTTTCTGACTCTGACGCTCTCTCTCATTCCTCTCATTCCTCTGTGTGGAGTGAATGACTCTGTTGGAGGTGAATGACACATAAAGGTTATTTCTTGTGAGGTGACATGTCGGCCTGTGGGTATAAAACTTGTCGCAGACAGACAGTGACAGACAGAGCTCTGATCATTTGGTCTAAGTTGATGTGAATAGTGTGTTTGATAAAGTTTTTCAGTGAAGGATCCAGGGGAGCAGCTGTCAGGTAAAACATCCTTCAGCATGTTTTCTTTCTCTCTCTGTGAGATTAAACCTTTTGATTATTTTCTGTGAAGAGACGTTCATGTCCTGTGAGCAGTGGATTTACTGAGATCTGTGTGCGGGGATTCTGATCTTAATTGGTCCAAATCGGATTAAGTTGTTTGCTCACCTGCTGAGACGCTCGGGGATTTCCTAAAAGAGCAGTGAGTGGGAGGGTTTCCACTCCAAATACTCTGTATGGCTATTAACAGAGCAGCGGCAGCCACAGAGGCTGGAGCTGTGAGCATCTGGAGAAGGAATAAACTAAGACACCATCCAGGATTTCTTCTGGAGGTTTGATTCTTGTCCAGACGAGTCTAAAGATGGTCCTCTCAGTGGGGAGGCAAGTTCAACCACTGATGGGGTTTCCCCCTCCTTTCTTTCACTTTTCTCTCTTTTTCCTGTCCTCCCTGAGTTCTTTGGTGTGTGTGAGGCTGTTGTAGACTGTAGTTTTAATTTCAGGGTGTTTAACTGAGTCAAGATTTGCTTAAAAAAGCCTCAAAAACCACAGTTTCAGAGTCAAACCTTCTGACTTCTGTTTTTGTAATTGTACCTCAGAGATAATCAGAGGAACAAGGCTTTAATTCATTAAATTTTTAAATTTAATAAACTCAGATTGCAATGAGCTACACACATGGTTTTTCACTGTGAAGTCAAAGCACATTTTGAAAACAACCGGGGCTTTAAACACACACTGTTAAGTGTAACTTGTTGTTTTAACCAAAAAATATGACATAAAGGGCTGCCTGTAAAATTTATGTAAAATTTATGTATATATATATATATATATATATCCTTTGTGAAGTACAGCATTGTCTCACAGTGTAAATGTTAGGTTGCAATTCACACAGGCATTCTGGGTATAACGTTAAAGCTGTAGCTCTATTAAAGTTGGCATGCATTACTGATTTAACTGCCCATTGAAGTTGAAATATATTTAGTAGTAGAGATAATGCTACTTATAATTACGTGTTATCACAGCAACTCTAGTAATCGTCTGTCATATTAACATAGAATAATATGACAGAATTTGATCAGGATTAACCAAAAAGCAAAAAAAAACAAAGGGAATAAACATGAAATTACAAACATTATAAATGACACAAAAAGCCACAGTAAATAACAGTGAGTGAACTGTTGAAACCATTGGGTTTCTAGCGCAACAGGTGATCGAGAAGACCAGAGTAAAAAAATGTGACCCTGAAGTAAAAAAAGAGAGATTTAAATCCTTTGTCAGACTTTTCTCTGTGGGTCGTTGACTCACTATTAAACCGCAAAAATTTTTCAAACAATGAACCTTTGGGCTGTTTCTGAACCACACAAACTCTACACACTCCTCAGGGCTGGTTTCTGTTTCATAAATACCCTCTGAGACGTCACAGAGCTCTTCTTAGCTTCCGTTTCATTTGCAGACATCCTGATTCAGACTGTAGAAATGGATTTTAACTGTTAAAGCTCAGGATGCAGTTTATTCTGATCAAAAAAGGCAAAGCTGACCCTCATGTAAAGTTTCATACATGCAGTTTCTCACTGAAGCCTGAGTGTTTCCACATTTATTGATTGACCTCCAAACTCCAATCTCTCTTCTTTGGCCTGATTGATCGGTTTTATCTCACGGTAATCTACTTCAGAAAGGATGCAAGAATCCTAAAGTCTTTGTACAATTTTTTTTAGACTTTTAAACTTGCTTGAAAAACATTAATTCATTTTTTCTCTCTACTGTTTCTTTTCTTCTTTTTCTCCTTTTTTAAAATTTTGCAGGGTTTAATCTGCCATCTTTGCCTTTCAGCCCCGATTGGCTTTCACACTTGATTCTTCTCCACAACAGAAACTTAACAAACCTTACAATCGCTCTCAAAACTCAGTGAAACACCTTTCTGAACCCTGTCTCACAAATTCATGAAGCATTTCCACTTTTTTGTTTATAGCACCACAGATAGACCTAGATCTTATTTTATTGTGTCAAAAAGGAGAAGCTGACCTAGATTTGTGTTTGTATGTGAGTGATATCAAGCTTTAGTATTTCCTTCAATTTATCTTTATAATTTAAAATTATGAAATTCAAAGGCGTATGAAGGCAGTGTCTCTAGAGTTTCTCCTTTAAATCTCAGCTTCCACCCTTCTTATCTGTTTGTTTACACAGTGATCTACCTCAGAGAGCATGTAAAAAGTTTCATTTTTAATCCAAAACCTTTTATGAGCAATGCTATAGATGCGTTATTTTTCTAATTTTTAATCTTAAAAATCTTAAAAATTGGACTGATTTTTTTTTGTTGTTGTTGTGGCTGATAGGTAAAAAAAAAAAGAAGTATCATTAGAAGAAGAATTATAATGTTCACATATGTGGACACAGGGTTTTAAGAGGTTAAATGTTTTTGTTTGTTTGTTTGTTCTTGGTGATTCCATGAATAATAATTGTTTTATGCCATGAAAAAAACACTTAAACATATTTGACACATTCTAGCTTTGTTTATTTTATATTTGATAAGTTTTTCAACCGTCTGATGCATGTCTGTAACTTTATGAACAAAATCAAATGAATTAAAATAAAAACTCCTCAGTCCTTAGTGGAGTAAAGATAACTACTGATATGTGCAGATTTCTATGAGCCAGAGGGATGACTGTACAGCAAAGAAATAAAGTCTTGCTGCTGCTGCTGCTGCTGCTATGAGACAAAAACAGATACGTATGTGAACCGATTTTGAAGTTCCTCTGTATGTCTCTTAGTCTGTCTGTGTGCTCAGCTCTGACATGTCAGTGACATATGAACCCTTGAAAAACATCTGGAGCAGCTTACTGACCGTCCCAAGAGTCTGAACGAAGCATGCAAACATGCTGCTTCACAGACAGTAATGTTGAAACAAACCCCGACACTGAGCACCTGTAAAACCGGAGCAGACACACAGTCTGATTATTTCAATGAGCACTCCACTTTATGATATATTGTAACCTTTCTTTCTTTCTTTCTTTCTTTCTTTCTTTCTTTCTTTCTTTCCTCATTTATTTATTTTTTTCCTGCTCTTACTACATCTTGAAATAACTTTATGTTTAATCTTTTATTTCAGTGTCCTGGTCATTTGTTCTGAAACCCCAGCCTGTAGCATTGAATGAATGACCTCTTTAATTATTTAAATATAAGAAGAAGCTGACCTACATCTGTATTTAATATTTGAGGAATATTGACCGTTTCCTCTTCCCTTCCTTCTGTTTCACTCATTTCCAGCTCACAGCCTCTGAGTGTTGTAATTTAGAAACTTCTGGTTTCTGTTGACCACAGCTGAACAGTTCAATCTTTCACTTTCACTAAACCCTGAAGTTCTTCTCAGAAACTGCCTGAAGGTTGAGAAATATCAAAAATCATCCTCCTGTGTGTTGGCACAGAGAGCTTTTCTGAGATAACACTGCTGCAGGAAATATGACTTCACTGATGGAGAAACTCCCACCACAAGCTCGGTCTGCCTGTGTGTGTGTGTGTGTGTGTGTGTTTCCCCTCTTGCTCTGCTATGATATTTGATATTAAAGTGTCATGTTCAGATTAAAACAGGAACTTTGAGGTTATCTCCATAAAACCATAAAGTCTCTAATTCTCCTCGTGAGTCTTCCTCATTACCGTAATACACCTAAAAGATCTGCATCCACATGTTCAGTGAAAGGTCAGACACCGTGAGGAAATGTCGATTCAAAATCAGGTTTCAAAGATTTGTGGATCAGTTACATTGGACCTCAGAGGAAATAAGGCGTGTCAGATGTGATTGATCTAGAAACTTCCACCTCTCTGGTCAGTGTGTGTATGTGTGTGTGTGTGTGCATTTGTGTGTGTGTACTCTGTAACCCGGGTCAGGCATTGTTTCCAGGGAAGCAGTGACGGCGTGCTGAAAACACCCCAGTGCTGATTTTCCATGGAGGAAAGCCTTCATAGTGTGCACGCACACGCATGTGTGTGTGGTGTGTGTGTGTGTGTGTGTGTGTGTGTGTGTGATTGAGTGTCATGGTGAAAACAGTCATAACGAGGTTAATAATCAATCAGGGGGTGTTTCCTGCTGAGGTCAGAGATTAGACAATGTCTGGATTCAGATTATCAGACGTGGATTATCTGCTCTCAGTAGGAGGGGGGAATATTTCAGATTAATGTCTGTGTATCTGTTTGTATGTGTTTGATGAACCATTCACATACCATTATATCAAAAACATACCATATGTTGTATCATATCATAAATAAATCAGTACCAATGCAGCGGATTGCTCTGTTTCCTCACTGTAAGAAGGTTCCTGGTTTGAGTCCAGGAAACTTTCTGTGTGTGGTTTGTTCTCCACATGTACGTTTGTCTTCTCCCCGTGTGATTGGCTAGAGGCCTGTCCTGGTGAACCCACCTCTCACCCAATCACAGCCAACTTCTAGCCCAACCAGATTGTCATGTCTTTGTATCTTTGAAGCTTTCACAGCGTGTGCTCTGCTTCCTGCTCTCTGTTTTAGTTCTCTTTTGGTCTGAACATGAATTTGGCCCATGGCTGAGGCCGACAGATAAACTGTGGCTCCAGTGGTTCTTAAATCCCGGTATCAGCAGCTGAGAGGGGAGGACATAGGGAAGCAACACATCAGATTTATATAACAGACCAATACAGAAACTGCATGAATACATGAGGAGATTTTTGGACCCCGAGCCTGTGAAACCCCAGAGTCAGAGTTTCTATATGATGACTGATCAGATTATTGGGCTGTTTCTGAGTCAGTAAAATCAGGACAGCAGGAGGTTTAATGTTTGACACTCAGAATTCAAAACCAGAGTCTTAAAAACCACTCAGCTTGTCCTGACAGAGAGGAAAACGGGGCTCACACTGTCCATGATGTTAACGTTTATGAAGCAAAGGGCAGGTAAATGACAGGAGTCAAAAAGAGAGTGTCAGATTTTAAGTTGCAGACAGAAATCTAACTTTCTGACTGTGCTGAGAGAGGAGGGAAATACCTTAATCCTCTTGTAAAGTAAGAAAGAAGTCCTGACTCTAACGTACACATTACGAACTGAGGGGCCTGAAACATACTTTGATAAATCACTTTTAAAACTGAAACAATATTAAGAAAGAATGCAGTGGGTGTAAACCCTTCAACCCTCTGTTCAACATTCCCAGTGTCCCCAGAGTTTAAGTGAATATATGTACAAATGAAGTATGATGAGGATGAAAAACAAATTTTTTTTCGTTTTCTCTAATTTTCCCAAGAATCCGTCACAACACACACACACACACACACACACACACACACACACACACACTCATCAGCAGACAGTGTTGTAAAGTTTAGGAGGTCAGAGCTGTAATCCGGATTGATTCTGTGTCCTGAAGTCACGACTGATCCTGCGGACTATAAATACCAGATGATGGTTTTAATGTTACACTCTCTATTTATATATATGAAGAGTTTAAACAACTCTCTCTCCCTCTCGCTCTCTCTCTCTCTCCCACACACACACATCATCATCAGTTTAAAACTCATATTAACCATATTAAAAGTGATAAAACATAAGAGTTCAGCTGTGAGATAGATCGAGATTGTTTCTTAAATACGGATCCAAAATACTCAAGAAGAAAGTTTGTAGTGTTAAGTCCTGTTTTTAATCTTATTAGATCTTTTTTTTATCACAGATGTAGAAAAAGCTGCTTGGTTAGTATTTATCCATTTTATTCTGTTTTTAAATTGATGAAATTTTTCTAACTTCTATTCCTGTTTCCCTCTTATTTTACTTAAATTAATTTTATTTATTTGTTGGGATTTAAGTCTCTTTTTCCTTGCACTGTCTTCTTTCTTTTGCTCATATAGTATGGACAACGAACAAAATTTCCCCCTGGAGATCAATAAAGTCAAAATTTTATCTGGCTTAATAGCCTGTATTTGTACCTGTAAGAAATCTGTTTTTCAACAAGGTGATGACAACCAGTTTCAAAACTACACAAAGCATAAAATCTGAATTAAACCATATATTAAAAAAATCCTTAACATGAAGTCACAACAATCAGAAAGTGAAAAAAATGAGATAAAAAAAAGGAGAATAGTAAATTATATTATATTGTCAATTCTCTTATATGAATGTGACTTCACATTCGGGAAATGTTCTTTTTTACTAAGTTTGTATCTGTATGTTTTTAACCACATATTTCAGAGCAAAGTTTTCAGGGTGTGATGATGTGACTTTCTTTTTGGTAAATTGGATATGAGAATTACACAGAACCAGAGAAAACAAATTAACATGGTAAAACAGAAAAACCTGAATCATTGTGAACTTTTCCCCTCAGTCACACAGGTTTGTGAGTGAAAGTGTGTGTCATATTTCCTCCCCACTGCTTCTTTCACTCTGACTGATTCCAGCTTATATTAAACACTGTTGGAAAAACAGCTGACGGTTTGATATCCCAATAGAGATTTACAAAGTGTAAGTGGGTCAGGGGGGACGTACGACCCACTTTGAAAAGTAGAGGACTGACTGGGGACTGAGAATGAAACACCACTACTTCTGTGAGACTCAAAGTGAGACTCCCTAAAAGAGTTTGACTCTAAGTCAGTTTCTCTTTCACTTTTCTTTCTTTTCTCCAGTGTTTGCAACCTCGAGACGAGAGATACATGGACTCTGTGTTTAGAGGTGAGCCAAAATTCTTAAGCTGTGTCTTAGCCATGAAAATACTTGTGATACTTTTATTCTTTAAAGTTTCAGTGTCAGTGTCATTTGATGTAGTTTGATGACAGGAAGCTGTTGTGCTTTTACTTAGGTATAGGTAGACAAATAAATCTTTTTGTCATTGGTGTAAAGTTGGAGACCATGTTGATCTGTGAAAGTTAAGGCTAGATTCAGATCTCTGTCAGTCTTCCCCTCTGTATCACTTCCTGGAGCCATAGAGTTTTATTCATGGTGGACTGGTAGATTGGGTTAAATCTGGGTGTGGCTGTAAACTTTCTGGTACATTGGTGTATTTAGTCAGTGGTTAGCGATAAACAAGTTCCTGTACAGACTTCTATTTCTGTGTGCTGCATGTTTACAGTTAGATTCTTATCCTAAGGAGGGGCCCAAGATTCAAACCAAGTTTGCAGATTAGTAAAAATTCAAAAGTCAGGTTTTTTTTGCCAGATTTGTCTTCAAACAACCAAGTTTTATTTTATCCATCCATGTCCTCTGGTTTTACTTTTGTCCAGCATCTGTTTTATTGGTTCTTTCTCTGTTTTAAGTCTTACTGTACAGTACTTCGGTCAGCGGTTTGCTGTTTTTGAATGTGGTTTCTCAATAAACTAGGATTGGATTGGAGTAAATATCTATGCTGGTCCACAGTACAAAATGATCTAGTTTCACAATAAGGGCACCAAAATTGGGGCATGCTTGTTTTGTTTTGCCTATTCTGGCCTATTATTCATGTGAGTGCAAAGTTTTTCCCTGGTAAAAAAAAACAGCCCATCTTTTTACTATGGCAATTTCAAGAAAGTTAGAAGTTGTTTTGTTTCTGTCGACAAATGTGCATTGTGTTTTCATAATTTCAGTCCAGTTTATGCTACAAAGAGTCTTTCAGGTCTCCTCATTGATTCATTGATTCATTCATTCATCCATCCTCTACTGCTTATCCTGTTTATGAGGTACGTCCTGGACTAGTCGCCATTCAATCAAACTACCTTTCATGCACACACTCACAGGCAGTTTTAGAATCAACATTTAACCTAAAGACTGTGGGAGGAAGCCGAAGCATCCAGAGGGTTTGTGGTGTTTTAAAGTGGTCTAAAAATCTGTCTCCATCTGCACATCTCCAGATTAAAAACAGATTCACACTTCAACAGCAGTCAGACAAACTTTGTCCTGTTTCCTGTCTCATTCTGAACCAGACTTTACGATTCAGATAATGGAACCAAGTGTTTATTGTGATGGTAATAGGTGTTAGGGAGGAGGAGGAGGAGGAGGAGGAGGGGGAGGAGGGGGAGGAGGCTTCCCTTCATCCATTCATTGTGTCTTTTCCCGGCTACCTGCTGGTTGCCCGGTAAAGCCACCATGAGGATGAGAAGAGATTTCCCGGAAAGAAGAGAGGTGACGTAAGCCTCTCCTGCTGAGAATATAGGATGAAGAAGAGGAGGAAGAAGAAGATGACAAGGAGGTGTTGTTTATGGCTCTGCTGCCATAGTGATGCTATAGATGCAGATTTATCTTTATGTAAAAATTCACCATAACATATCAAAATACCTAATACAATGTTTCATATTTTGGTTTAATTCATCTATTATCATTTACAACATGTTAACAAATGAAATTATTTGTACCAGAGTGAACTAAAAGCCTATTGACAACACTATTACCAAGGGAAAACCCACAAATAAAAAATAATCAATAACTTCTGAACCAGCAAAATATATATATATATATATATATATATATATATATATATATATATATATATAGACAATATTAAGGCAAAATAAAATTAAATGCTCATTTTTAAAAATCTTTTTTCAATATTTTACTGATTGATAGCTACAGTGGTATGTTATCAGAAACAAAGATCATACATAATTAATATGTATAACATTTATGGTCAAAATGTCCAAATTGAAATACAACAGGGTTTGCTCTGGTTTATTTTTAAATATAATTTGTAAAGAGCTGAAAATAAAGTATTTTCACTCTTGATTTTCGGTATCTGTAGTTCTTTTTAACCCTCTCTTTGTTTGATTTCAAATAAAGATCACTTTTCTTTATTTCACTGTTTTTGTTTTTT
>RPOG01000802.1:0-11971 GCA_008086565.1 Thalassoma bifasciatum | reverse complement strand
TGGTAAAACAGAAAAACCTGAATCATTGTGAACTTTTCCCCTCAGTCACACAGGTTTGTGAGTGAAAGTGTGTGTCATATTTCCTCCCCACTGCTTCTTTCACTCTGACTGATTCCAGCTTATATTAAACACTGTTGGAAAAACAGCTGACGGTTTGATATCCCAATAGAGATTTACAAAGTGTAAGTGGGTCAGGGGGCTGCATGCTGGGTGAAACTTTTCATCTCCTGACTGACCCCTGACTCTTACTTTGTGGTGATGAAGACACTCTGAGTTTCACTCTGAGGGATTTTCTCAAACTGAGATTCAGTCAAAGAGAAAGTGAAAAGAAAGAAAAGAGGTCACAAACGTTGGAGCTCTGCTCTCTATGTACCTGAGACACAAATCTCCACTCGGTTCATTCTTAAGCTGTGTCTTAGCCATGAAAATACTTGTGATACTTTTATTCTTTAAAGTTTCAGTGTCAGTGTCATTTGATGTAGTTTGACGACAGGAAGCTGTTGTGCTTTTACTTAGGAATAGGTAGACAAATAAATCTTTTTGTCATTGGTGTAAAGTTGGAGACCATGTTGATCTGTGAAAGCAAAGGCTAGATTCAGATCTCTGTCAGTCTTCTCCTCTGTATCACTTCCTGGAGCCATAGAGTTTTATTCATGGTGGACTGGTAGATTGGGTTAAATCTGGGTGTGGCTGTAAACTTTCTGGTACACTGGTGTATTTAGTCAGTGGTTAGCGATAAACAAGTTCCTGTACAGACTTCTATTTCTGTGTGCTGCATGTTTACAGTTAGATTCTTATCCTAAGGAGGGGCTCAAGATTCAAACCAAGTTTGCAGATTAGTAAAAATTCAAAAGTCAGTTTTTTTATGCCAGATTTGTCTTCAAACAACCCAGTTTTATTTTATCCATCCATGTCCTCCGGTTTTACTTTTGTCCAGCATCTGTTTTATTGGTTCTTTCTCTGTTTTAAGTCTTACTGTACAGTACATCGGTCAGAGGTTTGCTGTTTTTGAATGTGGTTTCTCAATAAACTAGGATTGGATTGGAGTAAATATCTATGCTGGTCCACAGTACAAAATGATCTAGTTTCACAATAAGGGCACCAAAATTGGGGCATGCTTGTTTTTTTTTGCCTATTCTGGCCTATTATTCATGTGAGTGCAAAGTTTTTCCCTGGTAAAAAAAAACAGCCCATCTTTTTACTATGGCAATTTTAAGAAAGTTAGAAGTTGTTTTGTTTCTGTCGACAAATGTGCATTGTGTTTTCATAATTTCAGTCCAGTTTATGCTACAAAGAGTCTTTCAGGTCTCCTCATTGATTCATTGATTCATTGATTCATTCATCCATCCTCTACTGCTTATCCTGTTTATGAGGTACGTCCTGGACTAGTCGCCATTCAATCAAACTACCTTTCATGCACACACTCACAGGCAGTTTTAGAATCAACATTTAACCTAAAGACTGTGGGAGGAAGCCGAAGCATCCAGAGGGTTTGTGGTGTTTTAAAGTGGTCTACAAATCTGTCTCCATCTGCACATCTCCAGATTAAAAACAGATTCACACTTCAACAGCAGTCAGACAAACTTTGTCCTGTTTCCTGTCTCATTCTGAACCAGACTTTACGATTCAGATAATGGAACCAAGTGTTTATTGTGATGGTAATAGGTGTTAGGGAGGAGGAGGAGGAGGAGGAGGAGGGGGAGGAGGGGGAGGAGGCTTCCCTTCATCCATTCATTGTGTCTTTTCCCGGCTACCTGCTGGTTGCCCGGTNGATTTCCCGGAAAGAAGAGAGGTGACGTAAGCCTCTCCTGCTGAGAATATAGGATGAAGAAGAGGAGGAAGAAGAAGATGACAAGGAGGTGTTGTTTATAGTGATGCTGCCATAGTGATGCTATAGATGCAGATTTATCTTTATGTAAAAATTCACCATAACATATCAAAATACCTAATACAATGTTTCATATTTTGGTTTAATTCATCTATTATCATTTACAACATGTTAACAAATGAAATTATTTGTACCAGAGTGAACTAAAAGCCTATTGACAACACTATTACCAAGGGAAAACCCACAAATAAAAAATAATCAACAACTTCTGAACCAGCAATATATATATATATATATATATATATATATATATATATATATATATATATATATATATATATATATATATATTGCTGGTTCAGAAGTTGTTGATTATTTTTTATTTGTGGGTTTTCCCTTGGTAATAGTGTTGTCAATAGGCTTTTAGTTCACTCTGGTACAAATAATTTCATTTGTTAACATGTTGTAAATGATATAGACAATATTAAGGCAAAATAAAATTAAATGCTCATTTTTAAAAATCTTTTTTCAATATTTTACTGATTGATAGCTACAGTGGTATGTTATCAGAAACAAAGATCATACATAATTAATATGTATAACATTTATGGTCAAAATGTCCAAATTGAAATACAACAGGGTTTGCTCTGGTTTATTTTTAAATATAATTTGTAAAGAGCTGAAAATAAAGTATTTTCACTCTTGATTTTCGGTAACTGTAGTTCTTTTTAACCCTCTCTTTGTTTGATTTCAAATAAAGATCACTTTTCTTTATTTCACTGTTTTTGTTTTTTTCCTGATCCGTTACCGCCCGGATTACGTCATCCTTTCCGGGAAGCTCTTCCTCTCCTTCTCCTTCTCCTCTGTCACAGGGTATCCGGGAAATCCCCCTCCCTCCCTCCCTCCTTCTCTCCTCTTCCTCCTTCTCCATCTCCATCTCCTCCTCCTCCATCCCCTCCCCTGACGAGAAGCGGTGGATGGATGGATGAACGGATGGATGCTGCAGCGCTCCCTGCTCTCCTCCTCCCCCTCGTCTGCAACGCGTTAATGTGTTAAACGCGTTAAACGGTTACGGAAGCCGACCGGGATCATTTGCACTTTCGATCTGAGTGAATCAGCGGATTCCGGTAAATGTGAGCAGCAGAAACTGAGCAGAGGATGACCAACAGGAGTCTGCAGGTTTCCATCCCTCAGAAGGTTCCAGAAAATAAAATACCTCAAGATAGCAAATTTTACTGTCAACGTTTTTATCTTCTGCTGCTCAGCTCAGCCTTCAACATCTGTGTCAGTGTTTTATTAGAGATGAAGAAGAGCTGCAGTGAAATAACGACCACATATTCAAGGTGTGGTTCATAATACAGAAATAAACTACAAATACGGAAGCTTGTAGTGCCAAAATTAATAACACTCACATTTCTGTAATAAAGTTAGAACTGTTTATGACTAGAATGGAGAAATGAAAGCTATAATTCCAGGAGTAAATACTTAACTTTAGACCTGAAGCACTTATGATAAAACATACAATAAAACAATTGTCAAAATGTTTTCATTGCATCTGGTATTTTTTGTACTGTTCTAGCATTTTAAAATTTCAGTATCTTTTCTCTCTTTTATTTTTTCGAACTTGTTTTGTTCTCTTATCTTGTGTTTTAACATCTTATTCTACCATCAGTGTTTCCCGGTGAAGATCTTCTGATAGTGTTACCTCAGTTTGCAAGCACAGATTTACAAAAGGTAGTCACAATGAAAGATTCACTTAAATGCAAGGATGTGATTTAAATGGCTACACAAAGGGTTAAACATTGAAAGAGAAAAATAAGTCTACCATTAAAACTATATCAGTTTGTATCATTTATTGTTTTCTACTGAAGTCATCAATGAACTAAAATCACCTTGTTTTTCTTCATAAAACACCTTTAACACACAAAAACATAGAGCCAAAGCAGATGGATATGAGAGAACCCGTGTTAATATTAATCTCCTCTTTGTGTTGTTCAAGAAAATTCTTCCTTTGATAAAAGATAAACTCACCTGAGACAAAAGGATTCAGTATTTAGCTACCTGTAATCCAACAAAAGGACATTAAACACCCACAGAGTCTGAAGAATGTTTATTTCCTCTTAATATTACCATAACTCCTGAAGTATTCAGATTTTTACCTTCAGACCTCAACATTTCAGACTTTCTTCATTCATCCATTTATTGATTTTAGGGTCTTGAGAAGTTTGATTTGTCTAATTTTATCCTCATGTTTAATTTCTTGTGTGACTTTCTGGGTATAAGAAAGCAATGAACCCCAGGGCCTGAAACTGAGTCTGTCACTTCACCAGTTTTACTCCATTCTGTTGTTCTACTGTCTAAGTTTTTCTTTCTGGTGAGTTATCAGCTCATCAAACGTCCTTTTATTTATAGCTCATAACGTCATAAATAGTTCTCTGTGCTCTGCACCTTCATTTTAACTTCTGCTTTTACTTTCACTCTGACAGAGTTTAGAGTAAAACTTTCTCTGGAACTGTGTTTGAACCTTGATCTCACTGACTGATCATATGATTACAACCATCAGACTCCAAACAGCCGACCACACAGATATAGATCACGTTCAGATCTGGATCACGTGCTCAGATCAATGCTGGCACGAGTCATCATAATTAAAGCCTTTAAATGCACAGAGGTGACTCAGAGTTTCACACTGAAGGCACTGAAGCTGAGGGAGAAAAGACGATGAAGTCACCAGCTTCACGGGACATGATATGACACTAAAGGTGACCTTTGACCTCTCAGTCATCTTTCTCTGGTTGCTTCAAGGTTGTTTTTGTCTCTGTGAATGAATGAATGTGGTCAGTCATTGTTCCTACAAAATATGTAAAAATTTAAGATGGTAGGGTTACAGGATGTGCTTCTTCTAAACCTGCAGAAATTGTTCCATGTCCTTGGTTTCCAAAATAAAAAGAAAAAAATATGTCAGAATCGGACTCCACTTCCCCTCAGACCATCTCAAACCAGCCTAGGCACAGGAAAGTCTCTGCTGGTTCTGGATCAGGTCATGGCGGCTGTATTTTAGTCAACAAAGTAAACAAAAGTCAGGATGAATTTTGGAGCAGTGGTTGCTCCTTGGGCCCTGATGTTGGACTCTTTATTACATGAGCTCCTTTTGACACACACACATACATTCTTCTACAGCCTGTGTATGTTCCTTCTTGAAAACGTGCTCCTCAGTTTCATGTAAAGCAAACTGTTCAACACCTGCAGAAAGAGAAGCTTTATCTAAGTGATGGCGCTCCTTATCCTGAGCCAGCAGCAGTGGGTGTGTGCAGTGTGTTGATGGTTCAGACTTTGGTCTTTATGAGAAGCTCATGGTGTTGGAAAAGTAGGCTAAAGGTCACAATTGCTGTAGTGATTCACTTTGCTTGTCTCTTATGAGCTGCCTCATATTCACTCTGATCGACCTGTTTGGTTCTTTCTCGCCAGTCATGACCTGAGCCGTCACTCTTAGGCATGTTTCCTCTCGTCCTGGTTCTTGTTTCATGGCCTCGGGCAGTTTGGCGAGAAGCCAACGGAACACAGTAGCTCCATGCGTGTTTATGTGTGTTATTAAAACCTGTTTTTAATGAGCAGGATGTCACACTGCATGTGACGAACGAGCCAATGGAAAGAGCTTTGTGTCTGTAGTACGGCGTGCATAGTTTCAGTGACGACATGACGTAAATAAATAACGAACAGTTGTTTGTTTTTGTTTGTTTTTGTTCGTTTGTGCATTAGAAACCACAGAGACCAACCTCAAAATGAAGAGGTAAAAAATATTTGATTCCATCTCTGTGGGTGACAGTGTTTGATAATTAATGCGAATGCATCTCTGCTTTCTTTACCTTTCTGAACATCAAGTGTTCAGAAATGTACACACCTATCCATAGAGTGGAAATAGCCCAGTTCAAAATATGATTTTTGTCTAAATGCATCATTTTATAAGGCATAATAATGCCTGGAAACTCATCAGAGCCCATTTTACAAGTGTTCTTCAAATTACCATGACTCTTCAACCATTTGGGTGAGAGAAAAAAACTAAAGTGCTCCTCACAGAACAATAGATTAAAGCTTTAGAGCATTGCTGTTACAATCACAGACAATAATAAATGTAAGCTGTTTACAGTACTGTAACTCATCAGTTTTTGGGGCAATAGAAATAATTTAGATGGTCCCTGAAAGAAGAAAGGATGAACCTCACGTCATGACTACTGACTTTTATAGGGACATAATAAAAAAATAAGTCCAGGTGGACTGGTTGACACTTGAGTGATAAAGGGTTAAAGAATTGTGGTGCTATGGCAAAGTGAACTTTAAAACACTTAAGAAATCAGTTCCTCTCCTCTTATCCTTTCCATCCTCTCTCTTTCTCTCCTGTCTTCCTCTTTTGTGTATCTGCGGTCAGAGATTTGATTTTTGAGGGTTTATTATGAGGCAGCTACCACAGGATGACTAAACGCAGATCAGGGGATTGTGATGACTCTGAGCAGCTGATCCATCATATGTGTGTTATTTTAAACAGAATTCAGAACATAACGGCAGTGATTCACTGATTTACATCCACTCTTGAACCCTGACCTTTATTTCATTTATTTCTCCCACCTACAGCACTGTTGTAAAGTTCATATGATGACTTATCACTTTTTTTAAATGCATCTCTCTGAACTCTCAGGTTTTTGTACAGAAGCCTAACTCTGAGTGTTTTCTCTGCCCTTCTCTCTCTACAGTGCTCTAGTTTCTCCTCAGACTTTAAGTTTACTCTCCTTAAGAGATGCGTCTCGAGAACGGGTCCCGTTAAGAATTGATGAAAAATGGTTCAATCTATGGACAGCCTTAGATTAGCCTTTTTGCTTAATGATTCCCTTATCTACTCTTTACATTACCCCAGAGCGGCCAAAAATTACGTCAATCCAGCTACCTTAGCTTAGTAGATAAATTACAGTTTCCAAAGAAAACTCTGATTCAGAATTTTATGCATGAACTTTTACTTCAGAAGCTGTAAAACTGAACACACAAAGAGCTATACATTACTGTCTAACAAAGGATTCATAGTCTATACAGTCAATGTTATACATTTCATAATGTACCAAAAACTATACTGAAAACACAGCGCTAGCTTGATGCTAAAGTATATAGTAAATTGCATTGATATGCTAGTGTTTAGCAACAGAATTTCAACTATTCACCACGGAAGCATATCACAATAACTCTAAATGAACATAACTTAAAACTCAAAAATATCATGATCCTAACAGGTGAGTGGTTTCCAAACAATAAGTGCAGACTCATGGCTGGCTCATGCATAACTACGGCAACCTCAAGGTTTCAAACAGCTCAAAGCACTGCTAGGTTCAGTCAGTAACATACAACAAAACAATACTTCAACATCACCTGATGTACAATTTTTACTTGTTTTTATTTGTGTCTGGAGATATCTAAATGAAGTGACCAATTTTCAATTTATTTACTTATAAACTTGATAAAAAGTTAGGGACACAGAAACCCCATTAAGCTTCTTTTTGTAGGGGATTGTAAGGTAATCAGTAAAGAATCAGATCGATGAGCAGAACTGATGAGAGCATTGGTATCAATAAAATCTTATCAATACACATCCCTACTCTCCTTCAGCCCTAGAGGAAAGTCCTGTCAGGAATTTTTCTGCCTCTTAAAGCTGAACATCCTCTTCATCATCTTCCTCTCCTTCTGTTGTCTTCATACAGAAATTTCATTGAAACTTTCCCACAGAGAGCCGTGAGGCTGTAAACTCCTCATCTAACTTGTTTCTAATCTGTAAGTGGGGCTGAAGGCTTCCTTTACCTGAGCTCACCTGAGCTGTATCCAGAGTTACCTTAGACTAACTCACCCTGCCTCCCTCACAATCACACCTCCTTCACTTTGTGTTTATCTAAAGACACTGGGAGGACTTTATGATTGATCTCACTTTAATACATCTGCGTGGTTATAATCAAGGATTTAAAATGAGATTGTCAGCTCCTAGATATGTTGTTTCCTGATGTTATTTATCAGGATCTGTGGACACTGCCCAGATGCAGCAGGTAGACAGTTCAGACTTTTGGGGTTTGAGTTTCGATTAATCAGAGTTTTCATGGTGGATTTCTCAGTTGAGTTGTGCAATAAAGTAAAACCATGAATGTTTTGAAATACGGCCGCTGAAGTGTGTGTGTGTGTGTGTGTGTGTGTTGGCAGGATGAGGAAGCAGCACCAGGCTGGCACGTGGCAGTTTAACATCTATCAGACTATGAGTAACGTATGTTGAAGTTCCCTCAGCACTTCACTCAAAACAATCAGCTTTTTTGATGACGTAACTTCAGGTTTTGAACGTGTGGCATGCTTTGCACGTGCAGCGCAGGAGCATTCCACTACATCTGTCTGACAGCTGGAGTTTATCATTACGCCATAAAAAGTACACGCAAAGACATCACTGATCACAGAGGATCTAAATTTTCATCTAACAAGAAACCCATTTAAAATAGTTTCCATATCACGGTCTGATGGGACCAGATTGATTTATGGCATGTCAAAGTCTCAATGACAACACCACACTGAACCAAAAAGTTTAGCAATGAGAAAAAATATCCATGTTTTTCTCTGCAGAAAACAAATTCTTGGATTTATTTTCTAGGAATGATGATGGACACTGGAGCTGAACTATCTGACAGAAAAGGGACAGAAGAGCAGAAGAAAGCTTAACAGGAAAGTGATAGATAAAAGGCTAAAGGCTGAAACATGTGATAATGTTCATCCCAACCCACATGCGACAGTTACTCTGCAGTGATTTGTTCAAACCTGAGACTCAATCAACAAATGAAGAGTGATGTTATGTTTGCTCTGCTTGGTAGATGAGCACTGGTAGGACATAACCAGGATTCACCAACGTTACATGGTACAAACACGTCTCAGAGCACCAGGCTGCGTGTAGCGCTAAATGTAGCCGGCTACTAAACTACAGCACAAGCACACAAAGTTTGCTGGTTGTCATGTTTTAGACAACAGTGTTACTTAACCGTTGATGAATACATTACCTTGTTTCATTGTATCTGGCAACAAGTTGTCTTGAACAAAGAATTGGGTGTTAAAAAGGAAGATCTCTCTATTCATTTCTCAACACAATAACATACCTTGGACCTCACAATAGCCGTGAACAAATGCTCATGGGAATGGAGTCTTACCGCTAGTGGTAATGCAGGCTTTTCTAGAAAGTCTTTACAGTCCCTTTAAACACATTCGGTCCCCTATTGTATGAAATGTTGAGACGTCTACCCAGTTCAGGCTACTTTTCTGCTTTAAATTAAGAGGATATTTCTGATTATCAAAGTATATAACTTATGTTATTCAGTCATGGTTTATCTTCTACAAACAGTGTAGTGGTTGTCATGTTAATCTTACCTATCTGATCTCGTAATTCTGTCTGTACTTATGGCATATTGAACCCTGATGTGGGGTCCTGTCACACCATTAATTTCAAAAATAAAACTAAATGTCAAAATAAAAGCCCACATAAAGACTTCTGACTGTTTATATAACCATATGGATTAAATTCTAAGAAACTAGTAAAGAGATGATCATCCCTGAGCCATTCCAGGCTCATTCAGCAAAAACAAAATCATAACATGTCAACATGCCCGTGGTGGTGTGTGTGCAGAATGAGGAAGCAGCTGTGTGGACTTTCTGCTGGCATCAAAGATGAGAATTACTCTGAAGTTTACTGTTATCACAGAGGTGAACTCTGTGAGGATAATCTGACATGAGGCAACAGGGGAAGAGCAGGAAGCTGTCCATACACACGTACACACACACACACACACATTCCTGGCACTGTTAAAAGCATGTGTGTTTGTTTCCTTTTCTTTTCTCTCTATCTGCTGTGTGTTTAGATTTACAGGATTTAACACGTTCTTTCAGTTTCATAGGAACTCACAAACAGTCTCCCAACTCAACATTTACGCAACACTATGATTTTCCAGGTTTGACATTTAGCCTTTTTTTTTAGCATCCTCTTCCACCTTCGGGACATCTTTAATGTTAAATCTTTAGCATAAACAAAGTTGAATGTATATGGAGCCTGTAAACGAACAATGAAATCAAAAATCAAACCCATTTCTGTTCTCTGAGAGTAATTGTTCATGTTTTGATTGATCATCTTCAATTAGATTTGGTTGAGGAGAAACTTTTACTCAGGATGTTTGATTTAAAGAAGGATATTTTGCACATATTAATTCTTGCCTATTATTCTAAATCAATATGACGGGAGATTACTGAAGTTGTAATGATAGTATTTATTTATAAGTTGGCATCGTCTCAACTTCAAAATATGTGTCAACTTAAAACTTACACCTCAATAAATCAGGAATGTACGTTGACCTGACAGCCACCTTAGCCCCTCCCAGCTGTTTAGTAAAGCTATAGCTTTCAAGTTATACCCAGAATGCCTTTGTGAATTGTAAATTAACAGTTTAAACCCATACCTAAACAGAAGGAAAGCAGTAAACTAAAGAGTCCAATCAAGATTACATAGATTATTTGAATAGAATTGAATTATTTCTTTCAAACAACTACCTGAAGAAGTTAACCAGTGAACAGATTTGATTCAAATACATGAAAGCAAAAGGTTAAAATAACCGAAAATTGAATTGAGTTTAAACATATTAATTATTCTGAACAACTCAAGAAGTTAATTTAACCAACTAGTCTAAATAAACCAAACTAAGACAAGGGCTGACACTATATATCTTATTTCATCAAGATAACTTGTGTTGGTGTTTCAACAACAAAATTTGTATCTTGACCTGACCTAAAATCTTAACATCATCATTTAAATCATATACTTATGCTGAAACAACACGTTACATTTAATAGTGTACAGAGTTCAGAGAGTAATGATGTGCAGAAATGTTAGAGTGTCAGTACTGATGTGGGTCAGACTGTAAGGATTATGTAATCTGCAGGTCTTCCCTCCCTTTGTAGCTCAGACTTTAGCCTTGAGTCTATATTTAGCTCTCTCCCTCTGTGTGTGACGTGTTCAGAGAGGTTATTGTGATGTTGAGGAATCTGCAGGTATTCCCTCTTTTCTTTGTAGTACAGACATGAGCTCAGAGGTCTAAGTGTTGTGGGTCTGTCTGTTAGAATATTTACTTTAACCTGTCTAAAGGTAATCTCCCTCTCTCAGCACTGAGTCCATATTTAGCTCTCTCTCTCTCTCTCTCTCTCTCTCTCTCTCTTTCTCTCTCTCTTTCTGTGTGTATCAGTGTGACGTTTTCAGGGATGTTATTGTAATGTTGAGGAATCTAAAGTTGTCTCGTTGACCTCACAGCTTGTGAACACAGCACAGACTGAACACAACATGCCTCGACACATTTCACAGCTGCTGCTGCTCCACCGGGCTGCACGCCTCCTCACTCACTGCTTCCTCACCCCCGTTTCCTCCCTCACTTCCTCTCCTGCTTCCTTTACTTATTTCCTTCACTTCTTTCTATGATTCCTCTCACTCTCTTGTTTTTGTTTTGCTTTGTCACATTCTTTTCTCTCTTTTTTTCATTTTGCTTTCTTTTCTTGTATTTTAAATCTTTTTTTGTCCCTCCTTCTTTCTCTTTAATTGTCTCACTTTTTCCATCCTTTATTTTTGCTTCTCTTCTTCTGTATTAGTGCTCTCATGCTCTCTTGTAAATAGAAAAAAGAATATAAGATAGAGATATGAGAAAGAAAGAAAGATAGAGAGACAAAGAAAAAAAAAAAAAATGTAAGGAAACCAAAAAGAAGGAGAAAAGGGAACGAGAGAGAAAAAAAGAGAGAGACTCAAAGTAAGAAAAAGAAAGTAGGAAAGAAAGAGAGAAGGGATGAAGACAGAAGTTCAAGAAAACAATTACACACACACACACACACACACACACACACACATATATATATAAACATACATAATCACATTCATATTTTAACATCCTGAGTCTGTCATACATAGAGAAAGTCACATTAGTTTAACTGAGGCTGTAGTTTGTTCAGGATGTCTCAGAGAATTATTGGCATTATTTATAAAGTTTAATTGGTGATAAGTCCTCTACTCTGCCCCAGGTGTGTGGTTTTTGTCCGCTGTGTGTTTCCAGTGGA
>RPOG01000801.1:190817-224718 GCA_008086565.1 Thalassoma bifasciatum | reverse complement strand
AAAACAGGGATCATTATTATTTAAAGAGGGATCCATTAAACAGAGGAACTCACTGACAACATGCTGACTAGTCTCTGTTAATCAAACTGCCTGAGGCTCTTGATGGAAAATTATGACAGAGCTGGAGTCAGAAACTAAACAATGATGCCTTGTCCTTATTTTCTCTCTTTTTTCGGATCGCACCATGACAAATCTATGCCACTCTTAAGATTTGTGTTTTCTCAAGATCAGGCAATCACTCTGTGGAAGAAAACACATTCAAAACTGGTACAAGCTTTTCAAGATGCTAACAAGAAATATGATGAGTGCAAGTTTAGCTTTATGATACTTTCATCAATAAATTATAAAGAAGAGTACTTTTAATACCCCTAAAGAGTGTAAAAGAATGCACTGAGGGGAGTGTCAAAGCAGCTTTGATGAGACAGTGAAAGTAGCAGCAAGTCAGTCTGTGAATCACTGGAATCTGCCATAAAACACAAAGTGCCTCCTCTCCTCCCTGTGCTGTCTGAAACCTTCCCCACGTGATTATCGGCTCTCTGGCTGCTGGCGCTTCTCACTCTGAAACCATCAGGGGCCACAGCATCACTCTCCATTGCTGTTGAGATTAGTGCACCATCACGGCACACACATGCAGAGAGGAACACACCCGCAACAGAACACACACGCAGCGAGCAGTGCAATATGCTGGCATGAGCAGTGCTAAAACATGGGTGTGGAGTGCACCTGAGCCATCTGTCTGTGTAACCTCTCTTTGAAAGCACGCCTACATGCCACTTACACACATACAGCCAAGTGCAGTTACAAATTCCATGTATTTCTAGACTTAGGCATAAAGCAAACAGTCTAAAAAACTAGGTTTGCTATGACCTATGATGCAGGGAATCATGCATTAACACACTAACCTGACACGTCAGATGGACAGGTTCATATCTCCACCACAGAGACATTTCACTTGTCCATCTGGGGAAGAGCCACTCGTGAGTGTTTTCAGAGGCGGGACTGTGAGGGAGCTGGTCAGCATCCCCCTCACTGAGGTACACGAGCTGCACAGTGACTGATAAATATAGACAGTTTGTTTTTGTTTTGGTGTCCTTTATTTATGAAGAAAATCCTAAAACTAATCTCTCTCTCTTTGAGGTCCGTTTCCGGGGGGTGTGTTCATGGAAGTGCACCCATGAAGGGGCACCACAGGACTTCAGCAGCCTTCAGGCTGAGTGGAGGGATCAGGGCGGAGAGAGGGGAGGGGTTAAAGGGGATCTTTTCTTAAGTTTGAGGTCCTTAAGGTTGTTTTCAGTTCCTTGGGTATTTTCTTTGCTCTGTATTAATATCAGTCATTTGCCTTGTGTTGTAAATATTGTTTATTCGTAAATTTATTTAGTTGTCAGTGGTGTGGGAGGAGTCTTGGGGCAGAGGCCAGGATAGGTGGGGCAGGGTGTGTCTCTTCTGCTGGTGCAGCTTTAATTAAGGATCTGCTGCACCTGCAGAGGGTGTGTGAGAGGCTCCGAGTCTTTTGTTCTGTGAAGGCTGCATGTGTGGATTGTGTGTGTTTTTTTCCATGTGGAAAGTAAAAAACCAAGACCAGAGATCTGGAATTTGCTGACTCCTGTGTATTTTTGATGTCTGCCTTCTTCATCTACATCCTTCTGCCGTGGTTTCATTCTGTTGGTAGAGGTTAACTTACACCTTAAACCCTACAGGGACCTTTAAAAATACAGCAGCCAGTGATTAGACGACTGTTCTGCTTGACTCACATATCACGGACCAATCCAGATCAAGCCATGGTATGACATAGCAGATGTGTAACCTGACACTCAAGACAGGCAGTTCATATATCAGCTACGGACGTCGGCTAGTTCACTAGTCTGATTTTGCTCTTCGGTAGAGGATCAAAAGTATCGTTTCCTGTCTGAAAGACTTTCAGTGACGTTCTCTGTTCTTTTTTTTGAAGAAGAAACTGAGTCTTTTTCTGATAAAACTGCAGATATTGCTGCATCCACAGAGACAGCTTCACACGCCGCCATTGTTTTCAAACATTTATGCGCTTCTCACTGTCATCACGTTCCCAGCTCCCGCAGCTCTTCTCTGATTGGCCATCCACTTTTGTGCGGGGTGAAGATGTCTGTCATTGGATCTTAGCAAGATGGATCTGCAGGATTTCAGAAAATGAAACAGGCAGGTCCATCTGCTCTGCAAGGTAATAAACACATAGGAGAGCACAAAATATGTTCAACCTCCTAGAGCTCAGCGTCACACCGGCGCTACGATTTGTACATTAAGCTTCAAATGGCAGTAGATCTGAAACCAGATAAGATAGATGGATCATTCTTTTTGCCTATAAAATTAAGAGTTACACTTTCATACTGCTTTTCTAGCATGTCCCAGAGCACTGAATCCTTCTACAAATGTGTTTGCAGAAATCCAGTGCAAGGGATAAACAACAAAAACATCACCCTTCTGACCACAGCTGTTCACTTCACTTGCTACGTTCAATACATCTCATCATTTTTTTTATATTTACACTCCTGAAGTATACAGCCACAAGATTTCTCTATTCAGAAAAATTAGAGAGAAGTTATCATTTTTTTTATGGTTTATTGTACTTTTTAGCAATATATTTATTTAGTCTGGGCATATTTTTATATATGTCATTAAAGTATGGGATATAAGGGTTGAATTTATGTGAAACAAGAGTTTAATGCAAAAAATGACACTTCAGCAGATAAAAATGTAAAGCTGTTAATATAAGCTCAAGCAAACTTGGAAGGGTAGGTCTTTTAGGGTTAATAACGTATACAATCCCATTTTACAAAATGTTTTGAATAAGAAATATTGACATGATTTTGAAAATTATGAAAACCTACACATTACATTACATTACATTACATTACGTGTAAAGTAGAGGTGTCAAAAAACTTTCAGTTCATTGAGTGTCCACTAGAGACTGGCTGCAGAAGCACCAGAAACCACATACACACCAATTTAAGAAACTAATCTTCAGAGCAAAACTAAACATGTTTAGAGACTAGTTCAAAAAATGGTTTTGATCGAAGTATTATATGGTGATCACTGTTTTCATTATTTGGTATTTTAAGGTGGGCACTCTGTCGCTGTCTGCCAAGAGACTAAAGACCTGCTTTTTTTTACCTCATCCAACTCAAAGTTAGGCTGAGTCAAGCTTCTTTAAATTGGAACCCACCAATGATAGGTTAAAATGCTGTGTATGATACAAATAGGGGGCAACGTGGAGACATCACTGAACTCGATGTATGAGACAAGGTGTGGTTATTGTTGTCTTCTTGTTCAATACATTGTTGAAAAATAAATATTCATTGTTTCACATTATACTCAACATACATTTCGTCTATGATCTTTCTGTCAAGACGATAATTTATTATTGCAACAGTTAAAACCTCATTTTGAAATAATGTTTACTGTCAGTTATTGAGTCACTGCAGCCCTAAGAGAGAGAAATAGAACTGTTGCTTTGGACAGTTACAGTCTGTGGAAACTTTGCCAGCTACCAAGTCACACGGTTTTTGTACTGTGTTAGTGTCCATATTCTATGTGTATATTGTAAGCACCTTGGTAAAATCATTCTTGTGTAGAATTACTGACAGCTTTGGAACAAAACTTTTGCGTGTTCTAGCCTACAATCACAGGGGGTAGACAAATTCAACGTAAGCCTCGTTTCCACCAGCAGTCAGGTACGGATCAGTACAGTTTGGTACAGGTCAGCTCAGTAAAGCCTGATCCTGCATTCCACAGCCAACCGTACCCTACTTGATGGGCCGGATGGCAAGAGCCATCAGCGACATCTGACCCGACCCAGGAGAAAGTCAATGGGAAGCTGAGGCTCCCAACCAAACATCAACAGAAAGGAGGACTCACCAGTGCCCTGATGTGGAGTGGTATTGTAACAAAACAATACCTGTGGCAAGCAAGAGGCCCAGTCCCGCTTCTGTGATGCTGGCAAAGTGCACAGGAGGTTATGGAGCGTTCTATTGAACTGCTCACACTGTCCGTTTCCTGCAGGGTCGTAAGGAGTGGTGTGGGATTTTGCCACCCCATACAACAAACACAACTGATGAATCAGAGAGCTCTCAAAGCTATATATATTTATGTGGAAAAAAATTGAGACCGCTGCAAATTTTTCAGTTTCTCTGATTTTGCTTTTTACAGGTATTTGTTTTAAGTTAAATTAACATTTTTGTTTTATTATATAAACTACTGACAACATTACTCCCAAATCCCAAATATTGTCATTTAGAACATTTATTTGCAGATAATGAAAAATGGTCAAATTACCAAAAAAGCCCACTGTTTTCAGACTTCAAATAAAGCAAAAAAACAAGTTCATATTCAATTTTAAACAACACATTACTCATGTTTTAACTTTAGAAGTATCCAGAAATCAATATTTGGTAGAATAACCCTGATTTGCAATAACACTTCTCATGCGTCTTAGCGTGTTCTCCACCAGCTTCACAGAGGAGAGTGATGACCACAGCAATGGTTTTTATACATTTCCAAGTTAAATAAGATTTGGTTCAGGTGATCAACTCATCAGTACCTTATTAGGTAGAAACAGGTGTGCTTGTTTTGGAATTCAACAGACACGGCACTGAAATGACTGTCATATATGTGGAGATGCTGATTTCTGAAAAAAATTTTTTAGGGCTGTATATAGACAATACAGAGTATTGTTAAGAAAAGGTTTCGTAACAGAGTGGTAACAATCACTCTGTCCAAGCTTTACTCGAGGTGTTACTAGCATTAAAGCCAAGAAAGCAATAATTGCTGGTATATTAGATAAGAAGGTTCAAAAAAGTCTTCACCACTTCACTGCATCTCTTAGTCTGTGAGAGGTTTAGAAGAAATCTCCGAAAATAGGTAGACTGTGTGATCGTTTTTGATTCCTTTATATCAATAAATCCGCTGACATAGTGTAAAAAACATCTTTTTTCCCCAAGGAAAGAGGTAGTTTGTATATCCACAAACATAAACCATGCTTTGTTTTAATCCATGGTGTACATTCACTGCTGTTAACTGTTAATCAGAGAACAGAGAGAGGCAGTTTTGTTTTAAGATCTACAGCCACTGAAGTTATTACCCTGCCAAAAAACGAAGCCCAAAGGCACAGTTAAGAATGTCCTTGCATCATTTCTCTTTAGTAGACCCGAGGCTCTAATAAAAGCACATAATTAAATCACTCTGAAAGCAGAGGCGACACTGTGAGCTAGCTGTTGTCAGACTTCTTTCCATCCAAACTTGTGCTTCTTGAATGTAGATGAAAAAAAGATGAGAGCCTTTGATTTATCCTGTTCTGATTGTAGGTCAAGTGTGGGGCGTTTGGTTGTGTATGAGCCTGATTGCAGAGTTATAGTTATTCGAACACAGACCTTTCATGAAGGGATTTAAGACCCAAGAGGAACAGATATCATGGGGGATTGGAGCCTGAGTTCCACGCCTTGGTCAAATTTAGCACTTTCCTTTTATGCTTTTCCTCTCATCTCAGTTATTGCTGGAAATATTCTGAACATAACAGCACCCAAAGAAGAGAGCCACTTTATCCCCCACAGAGTTTGACAGAATGACAAGCTGGTCAGCACCACACAAAACTCAGAGATGATTTTCTCTGCACGGCGTCTTTGATAGCTCAGTGTGGGGGCAGACGCATTACCCAGTGACTGACACAGACCAAAACAAGTCTTCTCTTCCTTTACTTTCCATCTGCCTCACTGTGCAGCTCTGACTCACTAGCACTGTTGCATAAACACTAATGCATGCACACATCCAAAGCAACATACATGTATAAAACACACATACACACACATTTTGTGCAGATGAGAACAGGAGAAGAACGCTTTGAATTATTGAGCCAAGATGATAAAAATAGATGTTCACAAGAGGTGCTATTAAATATTCAAAGATGTATCCAAGACTGGAGCGGCTTCTGTGCATCCTTCTGCATGCTCATTAAAAAGCTGTGATAAGGAACTCCTTCAGGAGTCTTTAAAAGTTTGTCTTATAACATCCGAGTAAAACAAAAAATCCTGGGTAATATTTCCATGAATCAAAAAAATCCCCCCACACAGTGAGCTAAAAGTTTGCAGTCTGGACTGTTTGGATACATGAATTTATGCCTTGTAGCAAATTGGTTGCTGGCTAGCTATGCACAACTACATTGACATAAGTTTTTCAGGTAACTCTGTCTAACAACACAAATCAATAAGTATAGCAGAAGTAAAGAATTCTAAATGCCATTATAGTTTTATCCCGCTTTATTATCCCAGCTCTGAGTGTTTCTATCTGCTCAGGCTTCAAATCATATGAATCCAGTACCCCTCAGTAGATTAAGAAATAAAAAAACATTAGCTTTGTCTTTTTGAGATTCTTCTTACTTTGATGTTTTAAAAATGTGGTCGGCTCAAAACAAGCCCTCATCACTCTGCTACACTGTAAAATGTGAGTCTGCAAATTTGTAATTCTAGCATTTTATTTTGAATCTATGTGACAAGAGATCACTGAAGTTGTTGGGATAACACTCAATTATTAGACAAGAGAAGATACTCCTTTATTCATCCCACAATGGGGAAATTCAGTCACAGCAGCAACGCAGCAACACAGCTTGTCCATAATTCTGCAGTCAGCCTCCACCTCCACAGGGTCCAGCTCTAAACTGGACTTCTTCACCAGACTCTTCAGTCTCTTGTTTCCTGTTGCTCACAGCAGATGAAATCCTTCCAATGTAGCGTTGTGTCCGATGTTAGCAATGTCTCTGTGATGAGCATGATGCTACTCTGCCCTCCAGTATTTCCTCTGGTGCTGGGTTAGTGCCCATCTTAGTGAAGACAGATTTTACAGTCTGCATAGTTCACCTTATATTTTCCTCCTGACATTAACGTGCTGCTGTGGGAGCTTTACAAAAGCCAAAAAAACTTGTTCTTTACCTCAGTCTGCGTCTCATCCATAGACTGTATATAGAATGGACAGTGTGACTCCGCCTTTTACTGTTGTACGATTTTGAAGCCAAAAAAAAAAAGCCTTACTGAGCCGGTTTTGGCCGCCATTGTGCAGCCAAAGTCCGAGAATGTCCGAAGGAGCCAAGTAAAAGGAAGAAATCAAACATTTATTTCTTCTTCTTTTGAATTCTTTTTGGCTCTCTTTCCTGAAGTTTCTTATATCCCTGATAACTACTCACGAACGGCAGCTATCAACACAATGCAGCCGAATAACGTCTTCATACCACCGCAGTGTAAGGGTGTGAGAAACATTTCTATGAGGTGTAACACTTTTTTAAAGTTTTCCTGACTTGTATCTGGAATGCATGGGGAGGCGGGGTTTATGACCTATACTGCAGCCAGACACCAGGGGTCAGGGGATCTGCTGGAAGCTTCAGTTAAAGCTGGCTGTCGTTACCATAGACGGTATATAGAATGGACAGCGTGCTTTCACCTGTCACCGTTCTATGTTTTTGAAGCCAAAAAACCCTGTTTCTCTAGCCGCCATTGTGCAGCCAGAGTCTGTGCAGTAGAGAATTTCCGGTGGAGCCAAGTAAAAAAGAGAAATAAAAATATTTATTTCTTCTTCTTCAGAAGGTTTAGTCTCCTTTTGGCTCTTTCCCGAAGTTTCTTATATCCCCAATAAAAACTACTCACGAACGGCAGCTGTCAACTATCGTAAAACGAAACTTATATCACGGTTTTTAACGTCCAATAACTAATGAGAAACTAAGTTCTCAGGAAAAAAAAACACCTGAACACCATGCAGCCAGATGACATCGTCATACTACCTTATCGTAAAGATGAGAGGAACGTTTCTACGAGGTATTGTAATTTTTTTAAGTTTTCCCGGCACATATCTGGGGGGCGGGGCTTATGACCTATACTGCAGCCAGACACCAGGGGGCGGGGCATCTGCTGGAGGCTTCACCTTGAGTCGAACGTTGTTACGTCCACTTATTATACAGTCTATGACCTCATCTGGATCTCTGGATTTCAGTCCAAACAGAACAACTGGTTGACAAAAAGCTCTGACTGGCCATACCTCTAATAATTTACATTTGGTAGCAACAAAACACAGAGAAAACAACAGTTTTCCAACAATGTGATTAAAATTATACCACTGAAATGATCATGCGCTCTGAGGCAGCACTATGCCAACCTGTTATGTGCAAAGAGAGAAAAAGAGAGAGAGAGAGATTCTAAATAATAGTGTCGGCTTTGTTTATTTTTAGTGTTTTTGGACCTCTTGGGCTACAGAGCTGTCTAAATATTTGTTTGTAGATTTTGTCATTTTGCTGTTTGTGCTGTGCCAATTTGTACCTGCCTTTTATAAGTGCTAAATATAGTTGCTAAAATACCGATCACAAATAGTTTAAGGTTCGATCAATCACTTTGTGGGTTGTTATGTCCCCGGCTCTAAAAAGGAGTAACAAAAGAACCCAGACATTAAAGGAAAAATACGTTTTTTTAATCAATATGATAGGATTTGAACAAACAAGGATTTCAAAGTTTTCCAAGCGTACAAAAAATAATCTCCCACTTTAAATGCAACAGCCTAAACTCGGTCAATTTCTAAAGATCACAAAAGTGATGCTGGGCACAGACGCTGAGCCACAGGCAACCAAGAACAAGCGTCCACTGGAGCTCGCGCCAGCCTCCTTCCACTCCTGATTGGGTTCATGCAGCTTCTCCACATCAACCCTTTCCACTGCCCACCAACACGTGGCCTGAGGGGAGGGAACACCACACGGCTGCCCACACCTGAGCAGGCCTACGCACAACTGCACACACACACCAACCCACACAAGCACACACAACAACGGCTTGGGCCGTAACATGGGTGCTAAATTTTCATCTCCTCCCAGTATTTTGCGCGTTTTGGTGATCTACATGTATTCTGCATATTCATGAAGGCAGACGTGCTGATTGGATAGCGTGTGTTATTTTGTCGTTTGGAGGGATGCAATCCAAGGTGCACCACAATAGTAGATCAGGTGTGCACACGCAAATGAGTTTGTACATGTTTTTGTACATGCAAACCTTTGAAAGATCAAGCCCTAATTTGGCTAAATAACCAGACTTGAATGTGTTAGTAACTTTACAGCTTGGCTCTTATACTCATTGCAAGAGGCAATTATAGGGTCTCTTAGGGCCCTGGGCAAAAATTCACAGGGGGGCCTCTCCAGTGCCTTTACTCTGCAATCCTCTGATGGTTGCATAAGAAACGTTACTCTAAAACCTACTCTGCAGAGATTGACGTGGTTCTGCTGTGTACTCTAGCAAAAAAAATTCTCACATTGGGCCTCATTCACGAATAAATGCGTAGAAATGTTCTTACATCCTGCACGAAATGAGAAAATACGCAAAATCACTGTCGGATTCATGACAAGTGCGCACCAACTGTTTTTGTTCACACCACTGCGCGCATATTAGTGAATCAGAATCATTCTAAATCGACAGGTGAGTTCCTGCATCTCGAAATTAACATAAACCACGCCCCAATTCATCCATATAAGGACATCTGTTCAGAGGTTCAGAAGGAGGAGCAGTCTTCCTTTACGTCCGTGTTGTCAGCGTCAACCTCACAGCTCGTTCTCTCGGTGTCTCACCGGAGACTCTTCTGCAAACGCGCGTCCTGACCAGAGAGGTGATAAATGATCATAAATAATGTCCTGGTGCTGTGAGGGAGATCGTACCGTGTATCCATAACATATTTAATACATTGAAACTGCTGCTGGACATTTTTTGCAAACAGGTCAATAAATCTGACTGAACAGTTGCGCTGTGTGTACGTCATTTGCTCAGAAAATGCAAAAAATCATAAGAAGACGCCAATTATTTTACGTCTCCAAGTTTGCACAACTTTATGAAACTGTTTGTCAGAGCAGTCGACGATTTAATCAACACAAAATAATGTGCCATTCTGATATGCACATGATTTTAGCTTTAATCTAAACTAAGTATTTAATTTCAGATTCAATATTTTAAGCATGACGAGGACAAAAAATTGTCAGTTTCGTGGTTATTCAATAAATTTAGCCAATGCACAGTTTATATTAACGAATTCTATTTAAGGAATTTTTCTTTTACTGAAAGTAGTTTGAAAATGTTATGTTTTTAGTTAAAAGAGTCTGTGTTTTAAGTTCTATAGACAGCTGATCATTCATTATTTGTGCGTACGCATGGTCTGAGGAGGTTCTAAATTTGTTCGCAAAATAAGAAGAAATTGAGGTAAGAAAAAATTGATGAATCACAGGTTTGTGCGTCAAACGTTCATATGCATGCACGAATTTGTGCGTACAAACTTTTTGTGAATGAGGCCCAATGAAACAGCTTTAAGTAGCTGTTGGTGGTATGTGCCATGGACAGACCACAGTGTGGGCTGTGTATAAAATGATGGACTAGGGTGGAAGCTAAGTGCTTGTGCTGATGTTCCACAACACTCACACTGTATGTGTGAACTGGGGGTGAGACAGAAAACCTTGGGCACATTTTATTTTCCTCTTCAGTGAATTTGTGGAGTCATGATATGGTCTACTTTGCTCAGACTCACACTGAAGTCAGAGTTGCTCACACTGCTCTAGGGCTCTGACCTAATTATGTAGCTGCAGCTTCTTACAGTAAGTTTCACATGTTCTGAAACAAAGCCCCTAAACCAGGATTCACTCCCACCACGTCAGAGGATGGTCTTCAAAAAAATCTTCATCCCGTGAAACCTTGTGTTTAAGCAATCTTTTCTCAACCTACGACTCAAAAACCAGAGGCAAAATTTAACTGAAATGAAATAACTAAAAGATTTTACTTTGCTTTGTGGGACATCTTCCAGAAGAAAATGACTTGTTATTCAGAGAGTCACATCAGTTACATAACTTTATACTTTTTCTCTGCACCTTTACAAATGTCATGCTGGGGCCAGGCCGAGCAGCGGCTATTCTACCACTAAAGAGGAAGTGTGGGGAAAAGAACCAGTCTCATCAGTATTCAGCCAGACACCTGCTGTAATCTTGTACTGTTCTCTTAAGAGGTCAAGGTTTTTTAAAATACAGTATGTGCCCACATTAATTGGGCTGACGGCATTTGAATGCAAACCACTCTGTTGTGCAAACAAGCTCACTCACACAAAGCACAGCACAAAGCATTATTTGCACCATGTGTACATCAACAGAAAACAGTCTGTATCATACCACACCACACTAAAACATACATATATTCATATACAGTTGCGCCCAAAAGTTTACACCCCCACCAGAATTTCAGTTTTTTTTGGCCTTTTCCCAGAAAATTGATTGGGTGAAAATTCTGCAGGATGGGGTATAAACTTTTAGGCACATCTTCATTTGCTATAAGCTATAAAAGCTTGTATATTGCAATATGTTCAATTTAGGGATTGGCAGCTATAAGTGCTGACTTAAAGCTGACAACTATTAGAGCAGGAAACAACAGGCGGGGATGGCTGTGTTCTGCCGAAAAGATTCTCAACACCACAATAATTCAAATATCTGAACTTTAAGGGGGTTAAACAACAAATAAAAACCCAATGAGCTGCATGTTTTATGATCATGTGGTTAGATCTTGTTAAAAATTGCATTATGGTTGAAGCAGCCTTAAACCAAACAGCGGGACTCGCAGCCCAGGTTGCAGAGGTCTGAGAAAAATGGGAACACAGCAGGAAGAAACTCATTCTGCTTGGAGTAAACCCCACAGGTTCTTTAACATGTCACACTTTATCACCACAAAGCTAAGTCTGCTGGACAGAATTACACTCAGGCATAAAAGGAAAAAAAATCCTGCACTTCTCTTGCTCATGTGAACAAAAATGTGAAAGTAGCAGAAGCATTCAAAATATGAACTGAAAATTCCTTCTTCTCCCTGTGTTGATTCAGTGTGACAGATTTTAGTCTTCAAGAGCACTTTCATTGCAGCGTGGACCTTCATTCTTCTTCTTAATAGTTAGTCCTCTATTTGATCTTTATGGTGATGTTCCTCACATCATTACTGAAACTAAAGACCTTCTTGTTGACTTTATCCAGGTGGTCTGGGAAGTCCACTCAGGTGGGATAGGGGGGCTTCATGTAAAACATGATCCATGTTAAGGTTGATGGTAAACTTGTACTCCTCTCCCTGCTGAAAAGGAAGTTTTTGTCTCAGTGCTCAACACCCCCAGCATCCTCCAGACTGGTGGTTTTGGAGTTGCTGTCTGATTTAAAAGAAAGGGTGAAGTGTAAGACCATGTTGTCAGGATCTTGACCCGTGTTGGTGGTAAGGGGCTTCAGTCTCCTGAGAGCTCGAGGTGGAGTGTCAACCTCATCCTCTCTTTGAATATCATATTCTTGCAGTGGTACCCAGAAAGTTGCTAGTTTGGATCCCTTTCTGCCAGGGATGTTTGGGTTCTCTCCCGCTTCTTCCAGCTGGCCATGTGGAGATGTTGCAGGGGACGTCCGTCATGACTGAGGGCCCTGGTCTGTGAGCTAATGACTGGATTTTTTAACAGGAGATCACTGCCTGACAAAGGACTTTTTCCAGAGGTATAAGGGTCAATGACAAAAAGAGGGTCTAAAAACGTATTTTTAAAAAGTTCTTTGAAAATGGATAAAAAACATATTTCTGAGTGAAGAATTATGTTTTCTAACAGATTTCAGTAGTTGACCAACATTTCAAAGTTTTGAGGTTCATTATTTTTCAGTATTTTTAATTTGAGCACCCAAAAATGTCAGGTGGTGCAACCAAATATATGAAAATATATTTATATGTTCCTGTTATTTTTTCTGTGTGAAATTATTGGCAAGTATCTCTCAAGTGTCTGTAGTGACTCATACATTTTCATTTTGTGTGTTTCATTTCTTTTATTTGTGAATAAGATAAATAATTTGATGTTAAAATAACATTTCACATTATTACATTGGTTGTACCACCTGACATGGAAATTGTTCCAGTCACCAATGAAGTGAAAAAACCTTTTTTATCAGTATTTCAGAGAAATCTACAAACTTTTCCACTTGGTCACAAATGTCATTTGGGCTCCTCTGGCTGATGCAGTTTCCTGTTTCCTGTTTTATTCTCTTCACTTTAAAATAAAAGTCTAATGTTACGGTTGCACCACCCTGACATTTGACAAGGTGAAAATTACAGGACAAAAGTTTTTTAAATTTCTCAACAGCTTAAAATTCTTTTTATTTGCAAAGAATGTTTTATTTAAAAAGGTTCAAGCATAAAATAATTCCACTGTATTTTTAATTTCCATTTACAATAACTGACATTCAATTTTTAGAGTTTAATTACTGTGGATACTTGTCAGGACGGTTGCACCACCTGACATTTTGGGGGTTTGAGGAACCAAAACACAAAAAAACATGTTATATTTTAATAGTTTAAAGATGTGTTCAAATAACACAGGTTTCATAGAATAAAGAAATACATGTGATGAAATACTCAATTCATGATGGAAGGAAATATTNGTGTGTGTGTGTGTGTGTGTGCGCTCACCCACCCGCCCACCACTGCAGTGCGATTCCCTTCCCTCCCTGACAAGCAGCAACGTTCACAAACCCACACTGCAGAACAGAGTGAGCCTGGCTCTGCATACTAATCACAGAGGGAGAGAAAGAGAGACAGGAGGGTGAGGAAGGAGAGACAGAAACACAGAGAGAAAGAGAGGGAGCAGTGCTGGAACAGAGTAAAGGGCCAAGAGATGAAAGAGAAAAAACAGCTCTCCCTCTCCCCCATCTCTCCACCGCCTCTCCTCTCTCTCACCTTTGCAGTCAGCTTGTCATCCTGCCTGGTCCAGTGAGTTACAGCTCTGCAGTTCATACAAAAGGATTCTCCTTCTCAGGCTTCCCCTGCTGAGGAGAAGGGAGGGGAGGAGGAGGAGGGTGGGGTGGAGGCAGGCAGGGAGCGGCAGATGCTGGTAGTCAGTCAGTCAGGTGGTGCAGCAGAGGCTCTGGTCTTTGTCTTGATAATGGTATTGATTATTCTAAAAAAGGAAGACGTATCGATCGGGGCCCCGGGAGAGCGTCTGATAGAAAGGCTCAAGGACTGGGAGCTGGGAAACAGAGCGTACTCAGAGCTCTGCTTTTCTTGACATGACAGGAAATATTTTTGGTAACACACCCTGAGATAGAGAGGATTGGTTTTATTTTAGGGGAGCTGCAGTGCACTAAGAATGAAGTCATAACTCCAGCAAACAGCAGCTTTTATGAGCAGATGGAGATGGATGTTGACATTTGATAGCCAGCAGTTATTCATGCTTGGAAAGTCCAGAACAATAATCACTCTGTGGTGAGCTGCAGCGTGGACTGCAGCAGACTTTGCTGCATCTGTTTCCATCCCAAAAACAAAACAAAACAAAACACGGAGAGTGGATGCGCAACAGGCTTAGCTAAAGGACTGTTTTAAAGGAACCCTGACTGTAAGGACTAACAGGCATGAATATGCTTAAATGTTTGTCTCAAACTAGAATTTGTTGTTAAAAGACATAACAAATTGGTTTTTCTTGAAAAAAAAACAGTTTAAAATAATATAGTTTCTATCCTGCAGGCACAGCCATTGTTTTACTGCCGCAATGCATTCTGGGTTGATGACGTAGATTGGTTGCTTGGTGCCGAGCATCTGGATTTGGCCGTTTACTCACTACTAGTCGCTGTAAGTCACTAGGTTTCAGGAGGGAAAAAAACATAATAATGCCACATGTGGCTGCTTTTGGGTGCACTTTTCAGTCCAAAGGAAACAAAGAGACTGATGTTAGTCTGCACAGCTTCCCAAAAGACAAGAAAAGAAGGAAGTTGTGGGAAATCGCTTGTGGGCGTAAACAACTTCCCATGGAGCCGCGGCTTACAAGACCGGTGAAGAGGGGTCTTCCATTTGCTGCATTTAGCCGGCCCATGCTGATGAAAGAGCTGACAGGTGTGGCTCATTATAAACGGAGACTAAAGCCAAATGCTGTGCCGACTATTTTCCAACACAAACCCACAAAACTTCCTCTGGAAACCACTGAAGTCCGCTCCAGGACTTATATGATCCTGTATGAGATCGAGCCCGGTGCAACCATATGACGTCACTACCCAGACGTTATTGCGGCGTAAACAACAATGGTGGCCTACAGGTGAAAATATTTTTTCAAATTTTATAAAAACTAAGATATTTTGAGAGATTTCATTATCGTTCTTATGTAGCTGGTAAAAACACTGATTATTTAGGAAAATGACGTTCTGGTAGCCAGGGTTCCTTTTAGGCACAGCTGTGAAAATCTTGAAGCGGTCAGGATGAAGGGTTAAAAGAAATGCTCCCATTTGGCCTCATCCACAAATAAATGCGTAGAAATGTTCATACTCCCCACATAAAATAAGTGAATACGCAAAATCCCCGTTGTATTAATGACACATGCATACCAGCTGTTTTTGTTTGCACCACCATGTGTAAATTTTAGTGAATCAGAATCATTCTAAATCAACAGGCGCGTTACCACATCCTGAAATTAGAATATAACCACACCCCACTTCATTCATATAAAGACATCTGTTCAGAGCCATCAAGGAGGAGCCATCGACCTCTACATCCACGATGGGAGCAACAACCCCAGCTCGTTCTCCCTGTTCCTCACCAGGAGTCTGGTCTGCAGACGCGCGTCCTGACCGGTGATAAATGATCAGCTGACTCTCCTGGTACTGTGAGGGAGATCATACTGGGTATCACAAACATGAATGTCACATTAAAACAGCTGCTGGACATTTCTGCAAACAAACAAATGATTCTGAGTGAATAGTGGAGCTGTGTGTGCGTCATTTGCTCAGAAAATGTTTGAAGTCATAATAAACAACAAATCATTTTACATATTCATTCAGTATTCACAACTTTATGACACTGTTGGTCGTTTTATTTTACTTAAAAAATGTGACATTCTAATATGCACATGAGTATACTTTTATTGTAAACTAAGTATTTAATTTAAGATTCAATATTATAAGCATGATGAGGATATATTGGTGTCTGTTTTATGGTTATTTAACAAATTTAGCCAATGCACAGTTTTTATTTAATTCTCTCTAAGGCTTTTATTTCTTTTACTGAAAGTGGTTTTTAAATGTTGTGCTTAAAGTTAAAAGAGTCTACAATGTTTGTGAATGAGGCTCAATGAGTCTGCAGAGGAGAGTGTATGTGAGTAGAGCTGGCTCTTAGCACGATTTTAGAAAACACTATGACACAGCAACTACTGTCTGTATTAGCATTATTGTACAGGGAAGCTGAATTTATTTCTTTATTCACTCATTTCCAGTTTTTAAACCTTAAGCTAACACAGAGGGTAAAGTGCTTGGTTAGCTAACAACCAATTAAGCAATAAATCTTTATTAATGTAGAACCAAGTCATAACAAAGATTATCTGAAGTTTGTTAATGCTAATACAATTTTCAGATCTAACATCAAGACAAGATAAGAAGTCTGAGCTCATCTTTACCCACCATGAGTGCAGACCCTCACAGCATTTAGCAAGTTACAATGGAGAAGAACAACTTCCCCTTAACAGGCAGAAACCTTGGATGGAACCAGACTCATGTTTCTGTCTGTAGACTCTCTCTCTCTCTCTCTCTCTCTCTCTCTCTCTCTCTCTCTCTCTCTTGTTGTCTCTTTATGTCTGTGTGACTGTGACTCCATATGTCTGTATCTATAGTGTGAAGTATAACTGTACATGTACTCAGCATCACCACCCCCCGTTCAGTATTAGGTAAACATATAGACATAAGACTTCATACATCCATCAATTGCAATGACCATTGCAAACCAAAGAGCTTCGAAAACCTAATTTCCGGTGAGCATATAACTATTGGTGGTTGACCCATGTTGTCACCTCGTGTTAAATTTATCACAACTTGGTCCATGCTGCTAATTTAGGTCCTTGCTGACCGTTCAACAGTTGGGAAGCACATTAACACTGTCTTCTTGTCATCAGAGGTCGTCCGACCTCATGATCACTGTCTTACCTGTTATTCACACAGTCATCAGACCTTGCGTTACCTCTGCCACCCTGGTTGTCGGATCTACAGTTATCCTGTCATCAAAATTATTTCACCTGGTCACCTGTCCTACTGTGGTTCTTGTTATCCTATCTCTGTCATTTCTGTTATCAAGGCCGTCAGGCCATCTGTCATTGTCAAAGTTCTCCAGACTCCATTCATTTGCATCGCTAATGTCAAAGGTCTTCAGATCTCATTCACTACGTCATATGCTCTGTCAAAGGTCTTCAGACCTCATTCACAATATCACATGTTCTGTCAAAGGTTTTTTGGACCTTATTTATTGCCATGCAGATGTTCAAGGTCCTCAGACCTCATGCACTATATCATATGCTCTGTCAAAGGTTGTCTGACCCCATCATCACTGTTTTGCTGTTGTCAGGGGTCATCAGACCTTCCAACACTGTCATTGTTAAGTAGGTGTATGAAATTCGGACTTATTTTCCTGCATGAACAGGTAGCTAACCCATTTGCTCGTAAGCCTTTTTTTTGGGGGGGGGGGTCGTAATTCATCACATCATTGTTTCCCCTACACATTCATTTTCTATGTCTAATAAGGTCTAACTGCCAAAACTATAATTGTGCTTCTGCAACAATAAACCCCTTCATATTCTTTCTGAAGTCTAAGTCGCTCCAGCTTGAGTGGGCTTCATTCCCAGTGAGGTCCTGATTCTCACTTGACTTCAGTCTCATCAGTATTCATGCCTCGGAGCTGCACGCTCAGTACAGATCATCTTTTAGATATAACCTTGAAAACATACACAGAAATGTTCCTACATGGAGGCTTTTCCCTGTGAAACATGGTGTCTGGCCGTGAAGTTTGGTGTTAGGAAGCAGGAGCAGGAGACTGCTGGATGTCCACATGCTTTGACAGGATTCAGAGAAGACACGGAGGTACTGCTGATTGTGTTCAGGTTCAAGAGGGTTTTTATTTCACTAAAAGAGAATGGGAAGTGTGCCTGACATGAGCCTCTGTTTCAGATGTTTCCATTTCATGGCTCATCTAAAGACTTTTATTTCAGGAACCACAGTGTTTTCTGCTGTGGTCTATACCAGACAACATTTACTATTTTTTCCTGGCATGACAAATAATTTTATGTACTATAATAAAGAATGAACCAGTGAATATGAAACAACATGAAAACTAGTTGGTGACGTCACTGTAGATCCTTATGGTTGACACTTGCTTCAAAACATGTGTGTAGTTTTTTTTGTCATGAAGTGACACTGAGTGCTTTTTTAAAAAAGGCTGAATTGGGCAATCACAGTGAACCCGGTGGAAAAGTGAGTGTAGGTCAGAACTAGAATGACCCCTCTTTCAGACTTTATGGGATGTGACTGGTGGGTGCCAGTCGGACGGAGTTGGATGAAGTTCTGTCTCTTTGATTGTCTTTTAGGGTAAAAAAAAGGGAAGGAATTTCTCTCACTGCACAGAAAGGACACATCCTGATAATGAATATATATTTGTCATCATCGTTTTTAACAAACAGTAAAAGACCAATTTGATCAAAAAATAGACATTCTCTTCCATCAGAAGCACCAAAGGGAAGACTTGAACCTAGGCATGTCCAAAGTGGCCATGGTCTGTTTTCAAATGGCCCCCAGCCCTGATCTTACGATGTATTTGTTAAACAGAGAGGCTTGACTCGGGACTGAAGATAGAACATCTTCTTTTACCGGATGAAAACTCATACTGAATGCTACAGCTTGCTTCTCTATACTACTAACTTAAAGTTTTAGCTAGGAAATCATGAATCAAAATAATATTCAAATAAATATTTTCTTGTGATGAATAATGAACTTCACTTACTTAACTTCTATAACCTGTTCTCTGAATCAGAGTTACAAAAGTATTATTTATGTCACAGAAATGAATCATGATCTGGATAGTTAGTACATTTCAGTTTCTATCAGGTGCTTGGAAAAAAACGAATGGAACTGAAAAAATCTTGGATTGGATAATATTGTTCCTTGTCAGCCATAGTTGGTAAATGTAACATTACCACTTGCTAATGGGCAGTTATTCATCACGAAAAATACTACAACTCACCTTTCCTGTGCATTATTTGTGGTTGACATTAAGGTAAATTTTCCATTGACCTAGAGGGCAGATCTCCTGATTTATTTACAGACCAGAGGAGGGCACAAATTCATTCCTACAAACAAACTACTTCATCTTTTCTATACTCAACTTATTTATCTGCAAGTGTCTGCACTGGTCAGTGGCTTTAGCAATAGACAAGATTATGATCTGCACTGTATCAAGTGCTCTCTGTGACTGAATTTTCCTCTGCCTCCTGTTTACATTTTGAGCAACCTTGCCCGACTTTTGACCAGAGATTAAGAAAATAATATATATTTATAAAATGTATAATATCCATTTATAATAATATTTGTACAGTATATTATTTACGTTTTGCTGAATTCTCCCTACTCTGCCCAGTGGCTGGCACAAGTTTTCCAGAGCAGGGAGGAACACAGAAAGAGGATGTGCTTGGGCAACATGACCAACATGACAGACATTTCAAGAATGACAAGAAACACCTGTATTAAGTGATTTCCATTGTTTTTGATTTTCTGGCAAAAATAATTTGTTTTTTTTTTGTTCAACAAACCAGTTCAGAGAAACTCAACCACTCTTACAGATGACCCCTTTAAATGAATTAATTTATCATGGTGTTAAAATGTGCTTCATGAACACAATTAGAGAACAACTGACACATCAGGGGACGCAAGACTAATTTAAAGTGATGAAATGGTGAAGACAAGATAAAAGTTGATATATTAAAATAGTTCAGGATGCAGGATCAGAAATCTTTGAGGCTTAAGATATTTTATAAACCATTATGAAAAAGTCCAGAACCTGATCCTTCCGTAAAAATATGAAATCTTGTCCCAGGTGCAGTTTTATCTCAAAGGTTTTGTAGGCTTAAAAAATACTTATTAAATCAAGCATTTGAGACAACATGTTACCGTCACTGTTAATAAATACAGTATGTCAGTAAGAGCCACTGGTCCTTGGTCATTTTCAGAGTATCAAATGTGGCCCTTTTAAATAAAAAAAAAAAAAAAGTGTGGACACCCCGAGCGGCAACCTCCGGTCTGAAAAAATGAGACAACACGGAAGTGCTAAAAAGCCGCTGTTCCTCAAGTGACCGCTTGAGGCTGGCTCCAGAAACACCGGAAGTACTGTATTAGCAAACGGGAAAAAGGCCATTTTCAGAGCCGAAATCGGCGTATTTAAAGCCTGGTACAAACTCTGTCTCCCGTCTGGATCGCTAATTTTGCTAACGGCTCCCACTGTGAGGGGGGTGAATTTTTTTCTAACTCTGCCATTTGGAAGATATTAGGACTAAGAGCTTACCCAATCAGAGCCACAGCTCAAATCACGTGACTGACGGGTGCCCAATGGCTGTGAGTTTGGGCGATCATCACTCGTCCCATTTCCAATATGGCCGCGCCCGTCGTTTAGCCTCAAAACGGAGCTGCAGTAACAGACGGGTGACGTCACGGAGACTACGTCCATGTTTTATACAGTCTATGGGACACCCCTGCTTTGACCTGCTGTGGTAAGGAAACATGAAAGTCAAGCAGGGTGTTTACAGATCATTATCCTTTGAGCATTTTGAAGTTCTGTGCACATTTAGTGTTCCAGAGTTGATAAATTATCACATAACCTTCAGCATCACATCTACAGCCTCTCTAACAGAATCACCTTGGCCCTCGGTGACACTGATGTGTCTCCTACAGATCCACCACCAACACACATCATGTTTACTTTGATAAGTCATCTTTTTATAGAATGATAGAAAACAATTTATGGAGTGCGAGACTTAAGGTGTGTTTTCCACTTTGTGTATTACGGTTTATCTCCAGCCTTTCTCCTCCCTGCATATGGAAACTGGGTGTGGTGCAACACAGAGCAACCAAGCATGGTGTATTACCACTTAACCAATCATGTGTCTGCCCTTGGAATAAGGTGATAAGTCTGCAGGGATCCTCTCTGATGGTAGATAACACTGACACGCCAGACAGCCCAGCAGAAAATGAGGCAGGATAAAAACTGCACGTTCCAATTCATTTGTCCTGTCAGCCCAAGCTGCACTGGGGATAATCAGACAAAGTGTGGCCCAAGTGGAAGGCGCATGATTTAAACCGCCTGCACTGAGATCATTCTGTCTCAGCCATAAAAAACGGTCGTGGTTGCTTAGCACCAGGGGGGTGATCTCCGTGACCGCAAAGATTCCCAGAAACCCCTGTCTGAGCACATGAAATGTGGTGTCTCACTGCTTCTGCTGCTGCTTTTAATGCTTTGAAAACTGCAGTTGAGTTACACGAGAGAAAAATGTCAAACAATTTATGGTATTGATTCACTCCCCAAGAACGGTAATTCAGATCAACACCTTGAGTTTATGAATTCAGACACCAAGCCATACCAGCTCTGTAATTCAGTGTGTGTGCTGCTAAATTCTGCTCTTTTCTTCCTTTATTTGTAGGCAGATGTGAAAAAGGTCAGAAAACAAGCAAACAAAGGGCAGCATGTTAATGAGAGGGTAAGCTGATGTAATTTTCTCTACAGTGTATTCAGGTTGTTGAAAAAACCAAAACACAAAAGTGGCACAATTACCCAAAATCAGACGAATCAAAACATGCTCTTAATTATGTTTTTGTCTTGATGCAAATCATCCAGGACCCCTTCACGTCCCATCAGCACGGCCTGCAAATCAGGAAGAAGACAACAAAATCAAGCGCTCCTTACTGCTGATTGCACGTCATCCCCATCACTGACAATCAGCAGTGTGTGTTTGATTTTGCTAAAGAGTGTGTGTACATGAGGGGGCGTAGAGAAAGAAAAAGAACAACAGAGAGAATGGACAGAAAATGTCAGTCATCTGTATTTATATAACACACTAACAGCTGCTGTTACTGAAGGCAGGGGAAGCCGTTTGTTTTAAGTCGAAATAATGATGATAATGATGCCCTCAGGTCTCTGACTTCCACCCTGACTCTTATGTAACTCCAACCCTTACTGGAAGAAGACATGTTTCTTCACAGAGCCCTGGTTTACATAATTCCACAGTAAAATGGAGACTTTCATGTATATTTCAGAGAGGATCTATTATTTACTAGAGGAAGTTAGCTTTCTCATCCCCTCTGTCTCTCTTGTGCTGCCTCTGAAGTTAATGAGGAGAGCATCTTCTCAGGTGAAGTGAGCTGAATTTCAACATGGCTTTACAGCACATCTTCATGTACACAGAAACAAATAGCATCTCTGTTATGTGACTGTCTTCAACAGGGCAGAATAAAGATCACACAGCAGTGAAGCTAGCACGTCAAAGCAGCGGCAGCAGCAGTCACATTCAGCTGGAAAAGAAACCATTTTCACTTATCTTCTTTTATTTTGTAGTCGAAACATTAAAAGAGCGTCCAACTCTTCTGGGGCCGACACCATGAAAAACACCAGGAAACAGGAGACAGAAGGAGACGAGGGAAAGAAAATGTGGGTATTATCTTTACACTTATGAAGCTATAATCAGTGATTACCACTCCATCTACCAGAATTTTTCAGCTACTAAAATGACCATGGCAGCCATTTTGTACGGTGGCCGGGAGGGGCAAAACAAAATTACAAATTGTGAAACACTCTTACAATGGTTAAGACAAATTTACATTTTAGAAAACAATTTTACATCCACTAAACAAAATTAAATTGCCATAACACATTTACAAGTCCTGAAACAAATTTACCTTTCGGAAAACAAATGAACAAGACGTGAAACACTTTTACAAATGCTGAAACAAATTTACAAGTGGCGAAACACTTTTACAAGCTCAAGCATTAACCGGAAAGGGAATGTACCAACTCCCGGGATGAACCGGATGTGATAACGGGGAGCGGCAAATAGGCCAATAGTGTTTGTTGGAGGTCATCCAAGATGGACGGCGTCCAGGTAAAGTTTTGTCCGTTCTGTGGACAGCATATTATGCGCTTAACGCGTTTTTTTTTTCGTGTGGTCGGTCTTTGGAGTTTTTAAATACCCTGGACGCCGTCCATCTTGGGTGACTGCCGCTCCCCGTTATCACATCCGGTTCATCCCGGGAGTTGGTACATTCCCTTTCCGGTTAATGCTTGAGCTTGTAAAAGTGTTTCGCCACTTGTAAATTTGTTTCAGCTTTTGTAAAAGTGTTTCACGTCTTGTTAATTTGTTTTCCGAAAGGTAAATTTGTTCCAGAACTTGTAAATGTGTTATGGTAATTTAATTTTTGTTTAGTGAATGTAATTTTTTTTCTAAAATGTAAATTTGTCTCAACCATTGTAAAAGTGTTTCACAATTTGTAATTTTGTTCTGCCCTTCCCGGCCACCGTAATTTTGACTGCTTGGACATTATTTGCATATTATTTAGTTAATCAATAAAAAGCTCTTAGAGTAAATTGATGGAGTGGGGGAAATAAACAAAGCAGGAAACAAAATGCAAACTATAACGAATGAAAGCTAGATGAACCATTTTCCAAACCCAAAAAGACATTACTCTCTACATCTGCTCCTCCACCAGAGTCTTCCCTGCTGAAGCAAGGCTCAAGCCTCCACATCTGTCACACTACTTCTTGTTGTCATTTTTGCCCATTGGGTTTTGAGTACAGCTATAGCTACACTGTAAAAGCTGAAATCCAAGCCAGTCATTATATCTTATTTTTGTAAAAAAATTGTCTTAATATTCTTGACATTAGCCACATTCACCTGACAAGTCCAGTAAAAACATTCTTATTTCAAAATCTTAAGCCCAGTTAAAAAAATGCATGAATTTGCGTTTTGCACTGTTGAATCTTAGGAAGGTTCTAAGTAGAGCTTCAAAATACAAAAAGAAGAAATGGGAACAAGGTACCAAAAGTTGAGCAGGAAATTTATTGAAAGCAGCAATTTAACTGAAATAGTCTGTTCATCAGCTGATCAAAAGACCACAGCCTTTAAAGCCCAAATCTGTGCAAAAATTTGGGTTCCATGTCCTTTCCTGTCAAGTAATCACACATAGGCAAAAAAAAAAGAAAAAAAAAAGGTTTAGCATCTTTGGAGGTGGTGGGATCATTGAGCTGCTTAAACAAGGCCTCTCACAACATGCCATAGCTGCTGAGGTTGGACGCAGAAAGACAGTCATTTAGCATTTCTTAAAAGATTTTCAGGGTTATGGCACAAAAAAATCAAGCGGTAGACCCAAAAATGGCTGTCCGTGAAGACACAGGACAATCCTCGTCCCAAATTAAGTGTGATGATTCATGTTTGCTGTGGAGCTCTGTTACCCCTCCCACAGGGCTTGGGCGCCCCTCCTCCTGGCTCGTTGGTGCACCTGTGGCTCCTGCTCCTGTTCCTGATCACCTGCAGCTCATCAGCTCATCTGCTCTCCCTTTAAGGATGTGTGGAAACAGGAGTCAGGCGCCAGATTATTCCCGCTGCCACAGTGATACTTCGGCTCCCGTCTTCAGATTGAGTATTTGTAGACTTCAGAGATTATTTGTGCATTTTCTGGTGTCTAATAACCTGTGTCTCTCTCTTTCTCCAGTGCCTCCTCGTGCTCCTGCCCTCTGCCCTAGCCCTGCTACCCTGCCTCGTGCTCTCAAGTCTCCCTGCCTGTTAACTCTGGACTCCCTCACCACCCCAGCTCTGGATCTCTTCTGTCAAACATTTTGCAATAAAACCCCTTAAAACTGCCTCCACTGCCTCTGCCTGCTTTTGGGTCCTCCTCCATTTCTCTGGTTACTGAGAACCTTAACATTAAGGCCATTACTGGAGCTGACTGCAGCCCATTAACTACCACACAGCATCTGCCAAGGGAGGGCTTCAAAAACAAGAAACCTCTGCAAAGGCCACATCTCCTTCAACACCACAAAATTCCATTGTCCAACGTTTCTGTCATAACAAGGAGATGCCACTGAGATGTTTTCTACAGGGCACAGTGGAGGGGGCGCCATCACGATCTGCTTTTTCCTTCAATGGAACAATGGAGCTCCAGTTTGTGCGGGGGCATCAAACAGCACCTGGCTGTGTGGAGATGTTGCAGCAGGTATCCTTCATGACTGAGGGCCCTGCTCTGTGTGCTAATGGCTGGGTTTTTCATCAGAACAATGTTACAATTCACAATGCCCGTCTGACGAAGGCTTTTTCCAGGAGAATAGCATCACTCTTTTGGAGCATCCTGTGTGTTCCTCTGATCTTAATCACTTTGAGAACATTTTGGGATGGATGGAATCAAGTCAACACTGAGGAATTGTGCGTCAACATGAGACATTACTTATTTTGGCCCTCAGGTAAATCACGTGAGGCCCTGGAAGAACGTAGCCTGATAAGAGCTCATGAAGTGATGAGGTTAGAGGCAGGTATGCTGGGATGTCCCTGTTGAGACGACCAATTATTTTCCAAAATTCAATGTTGTTTCTTCACATAGGTTTTTGAAGTCTTTGGTGTAACTTTTATTTTACTGCGAAATAACACCTAGAGATAAAGAGTTCAGCTCTCAAAGTTTGCCTGACTTCACACAGCTTCAGTCCCTCCATCTGCTGCCGTGTTTAAGTTTTCTCATCTCAGCATCACCACACGCTCTCTCTCTCTCTCTCTCTCTCTCTCTCTCTCTCTCTCTCTCTCTCCATCTTGCGTTTGTCTGACTGTCTGTCAGTCTGTCAGTCTGTCTGCCTGTCCACCTCTTCTTTATTTTCAAAGCATACAGACAGATCTATATATAAATTCCCAACATTATTATCAGCAGCAGCCAGTAAAGGAGCAGCAGCACAGTGTGCTGTCTGTGATGACAGCATTAAAGAGTGCTTGTCTGCCTGTTATTGAAAGTGTTAGCAGAGCCTCTTCATGGCTGCAACATTGAAATAAAACTCAACTCAGGCCATCTTTAAACAACCCATGAAAATGTTTCTGTCTGAGTCCAACTTTGAGACAGTGAGCTCTTGATACCAAACAACCCAAGGCTAAAATTAGCATTAGATCCCACTCACATCAAGGGGGCTCCTGTAATCTGACAACTTCATTGTAATCCTCAAGGTGGGGGAGGCGTTTGATAGAGCAAGGAGGCTTCAAAGCTCTGTATCAGCTGGGTGGTGAGTTCATTTTCCTCCACAACAGAACCTGCCATGAGGTTTTCTGGTGGGGGCGCCCAAACTTTTCAACCTGTGATCCTCTACGATAAAAGTGCTGGAGACCAGAGACCCCCTTTGGAAGACTCCAGTAGGCTGACCCAAAAATCAACTATACCTAAGAAATTTGGAAAACAGAGCAAACATTTTCCATCTGCATGGTTTGATGTAAAACTGAACTCATATATCTGTTTGCATCTTTACACCAAGGGTTGAAATATATGTAGCTGTAAACAAAGTCGTTTTGTGGTCAGATACTTGTACCTTTACTCAAGTATTGCGTTCAAGTACTTTATATACTTTATACAAGACTGCAGAAAGGACAAACTACTGACATATTAAATAGGAGAAAATGATCGATAAACACCAAAAAATAGTTCTGGGTTTGTGAAGGTAAAAACTCCACAGAAGGTGGATCAAAGGGGCCTTTTGTTTTAAGCTTCCATTACCTCACTGAAGAGAGGAGTAAGCACAGAGTGTTTTAATCCAGAATGTGACCGCTAGATATCAGTGAATGTGGATATTGTTGGGGTTGGTCACGTGATCCAGATCAAGATGGACGCTTGAGATTTCCTAACTTTCTCCAATTTCTCTACTCCCAATTTCCAATTTCTCTTGAAGCAGAAGACAGTTGCCAGAGACTGTAGAGTTAATTGCTTTTTTTCTGTGAAGAAGAGGGAACAGTTAATGAATAATGAAGACAGTAGAAATTTATCTGACTACTTGCTTGTCTTCATTCATGCACAAGTAGATTTCCAGTCATATAAGAATTTAGGATGTGAATGAATCGTGATGCATCGTGATATCGAGTTAAATAGTAGACAGGACAATCGTAATCAAATCGAATCATGACACCAGTGAAGGTGCACAGCCCAATTATTTACAATACGGTTATGGTTTGGCAAGACTGAAGAAATACTTAGATGTTCCTCTTGTAATCTCACTTCTTTCCCCCCTGGTTCTGAATCCAGATTTATCTGTGCAGAGTAGAAGTATTGGTTTGATAGAGTGGACATCCCAAGGCCTGACATGTTTTACTGACCTGTTGGTCTCTGACTCTGTTGAGTCATTTGAACAAATCCAGACTGAGCTTAATATTTTCCATAAAGATTTTTATAAATATCTTCAAATTTGTCACTCAGTTGGCTCTCTCATGAGGATGAGCAGGATCCAAATGAAATGATCAGAACTGGAAAATACAGTAGTTTTGGCAAAATCTCTCTAAGGACTGATTTCAAAGATCTATGCTTCATTACTTCATTCCGATGCTTCAGGTTATGACTCTCTAAAGTTGTTATGGGAGCATGATCTGGAAGTGACATTCAGTTCTGTAGACTGGGACAGGATTTGTTACAAGGTTTTTCCCAAATGTACCTCAATCTCCATAAATGAACAGAATTTTAAATGTTTCCACTGGACTTATTACACACCTGTTCGCCTCCAGGAAATGTTCCCTGACACTTCCAACCTGCGTGATAAATGTAATATACATAAAGGTACATTTATTCATATGTTCTGGTCATGTGACCACATCCAGAATTTTTGGAAAGGGGTTCACTCTGTAATCCAGGAGGTCATTGGTAGGCAATTTTTGCTGACTCCTTTCTATTCAATCATGTCCTGGACAATTTTTTTAAACTAAGATTTTACTTCTTTTCTTGACTTTTATTTTGTTTCTGGCTAAAAATGTATCTTGTTTTAAGGGTCAACTTCCCAGGTCCCCACTGTCGTCATGTGGATCTCACAGATCTCTGCTCTTATTCCTCTTGAGAAATTGACTAATGACCCAAATCACAGACCACACAAGTTTTGGAGGATCTGGGAATCACTGCAGACTTTCTTGCATAGGATAAAACTTAATACCTGTACCGAGAGGATTAGGACTACTAGCTTTTTTATTCATTTTACGTATAAGCTCTTTGTTATCCTTTCTCCTGTTGTTTTGTCTCTTTTTCCATTTACCTAACTTTCTTGTATGTACATGCAGCATAGCGTTTACTGTTAGTTTGGGGTGGGATTTTTTTATGTTCAGTTGTGTATTTTTGTTTTGTCTTTTTTCTAATGTTTGTCTATAAAACTGAAGAATCAATAAAAAGAATTAGAAAAAAAGAATGTGTATATTGTTGAATTGGAGATACACACCTGATCAAAACTTTAAGACCAGTTGAAAATTGTACTAATTTACCTGTTACTTTGTTGGATTTTCAAAAGCAGAGTTTCAGACAGCAAAAAAAGGGAGTGAGACCCAAAGAAAAGTGAGTCAGCATTTTATTGCGAACAAACAATTAAAAGTATACAGTCTGTCCATCAGCTGATCAAAAGTTCAAGAGCACAGCTCAGAAAACATTAAAAGCCCCTAAAATAGAAATCAAAGTTTGAAAAAAGGACTTAGTTGATGAGGAGCTCCACTGTTCTTGTCGATCATTTAAAAAAGCAGTTCGGTGATGCTTGATGTGAGTGTTTCCAGGAGGTTAGTGTGAAGGTTGCTCCAAGTGGTGAAGATGCTTCATGTTTGACATTCACTGTCTGGAACTGACGTCCATTTTTGTAAACTTCCCTCTTCATCCATCCCATAATGTTCTCACTGTGATTTAGATCAGGGGCACATGCAGGATGATCTAAAAGAGTGAGATTATTCCTCTGGAAGAAGAAGAAGAGGAAGAAGAAATCCTTTGTCATTGTGAACTACAGCGTTGTCCTGTAAACAAACCCAGTCATTATTACACAGAGCAGGGCCCTCAGTCATGAAGGACGCCGCCTGCATCATCCCTACATAACCAGCTGCTGTTTGACGTCCTTGTACAACCGTCAGCTCTATTGTTCCATTGAAGGAAAAAGCAGATCATGAAATTGTGGATTGCTAAAAGAAGAAATGTTCAGTATTTCACTGAAAATACTGCCAAGAGAGAGAACACCTCCTACAAGTGTACTAAGATGTCTGTCGTTTTGTCAACTCCACTTCTCAGAATATAAAAACACAAGATTCAGATCATGCTTTTTATGTAACTGTGTAATAGCTGATATTGCTGTTTTGTAAAGACTAGATTTACCAGTCCATCCTCTGTGTAAAGAATAAAAACCCAAAAATGTGAGGACATCATTTCATATCATCTTAACTTATATTTCTTCCTCTCTTAATACTCAATGGTGCTGCTTTATTGACACGCTGACAAATCAGATTTATTGGCTCTTTAGGTTAATCTGCACCAAATGTGATGTTAATTTTCACCTCACCATTAGTGGGATGCTCATGCATGCAGACACAGTATCCTGTGTGGTAAGAAGATTAATGCGTCTGTGGATACAGTGTAGGACCAGGTTTAACCACCATCAAAGACAGCTAATTCAGGCATAAATCAAAAGTCTGCGTGTGTGTGTGTGTGTGTGTGTGTGTGTGTGTGTGTGTGTGTGTGTGTGTAATGAAAATGGCATAGGAGTGGGTGCTGCAGTGTGTTTTTCCTGATTCCCTGAGACTCTGTGGCTGTGCCAGACTTCTGCACTGAGCCTCCAGAGAGCAGCATCCCTCTCTGGCTCTGCCTCTCTCTCTGCACTCATCCCTCTGTGTCTTCTCTCTCTCTCTCTCTCTCTCTGTCTGCTATAATCAAGTATATACATCTATATTCACTTTCAACCTTTTCTCTTCCTCTCTTTCACCTCTTCTTGTTCTTTAAATCCTCATCTCTTGTTCTCTCTTTTTGATCATGCCTCAGTCTTAGTCTCCATCACTTTCATCCCTCTCACATTAAACAGAAGAACAGTCAGTGCAGACTGCTCTCTTCCTCTTTCCTTGCTTTTCCTCCTCACACTGCAGTTCTGTGTTTGTGTCTCTTGCTCCTCCTAGACAGTCACACCCTCATGCCTGGACTGTTGCAAGAAGATGGTAACAAATGCTGGCTCACTCATGGCCAGTGGAGAGGAATGGGGAAGCACCAACAGCTCTGCTCTCAGTGGCACAGTCTGCTGCTTTATGCCGGGATACTTCCTAGAGCTGATTCAACTTTAGACACTGGTTCTGCAACACATGGCACAGATTATTAACTTATTATTTATTCATTTTGTATGAATAAAGGCCATTATACTGTATCTAAAGTGTACGATGAACCAGCCAAAGAGGTGACAGAGTCTTTTATCTGAGAACAACAAAGCTGCTTTATTCAGGATATTAGGATCCTTTTGTCTCAAAAAAACAATAGGCTGTCTAATCTGTAATGTCACTCATTTGTTTAAGATACATAGGGTGCCATACTGGACAGCTGGACTCATCCTAGCTTTGATGGAGAGGTGAAGACACAAACATTTAGCCTGGCTGCAGACAGCTGCAGGGTGACCACCTGTCAGTGAAGTCAGCCTTGACCTTTTCTGGGCAGAACTTGTAAGTTCATTAACTTTGAAAATAACAGATGATAAAATAAATTCACCCTGTACAGTGTGTGCTGATAAAGAAATGATCTTTTCAGACTCAAACTGTTCTCTAAACCAGGCTGTAAACATGTTTATTTCTTCTGTGTAGATCAGCTTGGCGTGGTCTCATCAGTCAGCACAATGGAGAACACAGAGAGCATCGTTACAACTTCACTCAATTTTTGGCCCTTGATAAGTCATTTTGGACCAACACAGCCCTCTAACACCTCTGCCATTATTTAAAATGATTGTCAAAAGGAGTGGTCACATCATAATTTGTAGCTTATGCATCATGTATGTGTTGTGGCCGCGCTGGTGCATGAAGTGAGCCGCACTGAAGCACACATCTCCCAAGCCTGCTGAAGCAGAGAAGTAAATTGTGCCAGAGTACAGTTTACTTGCAGTCAGACCGGACAAGTGAACCAAACTTTAGGGCTGGAGTATACTTGAGCATGGTACGATTGATTTGTTTGACTGCACCCTAAGTGACCTTGGGAAAGTCTCATCTCTAGCTACATGCCTGTTGTTCAGACCTGAGATTCTATCAATAAAATGAAGAGCCAGGTTATGTTTGCTCTGCTTGGTGAGGTTGGAGTTGGTAGGTGAGCACTGGTAGGACACAACCAGGATTCATCAGCATTAAGGATACATCTTATAGAACCAGGCAGTGAGTAGCGCTGAATAAAGCTGGCTACCAAACTAAGGTGCAAACTTACAAAGTTTCCTAGTTGTCAACTTAAAAAGACTCATATCATAAATATTTAAAAGTGTTAAAAATCTTGTTACAACAAAATAAATAAAGGTAAAATAAATATGTTGAAAGCATTCTCTAAATCCTGCTGTATGAAAATGCTACTTGGCAGCTAATCTGGACCTGTGGGTCTGAAACAATGAATACTATTACTCTTACAGCTGGAATAAAAAAAATTCTACCTCTTCTCATGAAATAATTTTGATGATATGACTTATTACACATAAACTTACATAAAGCGTATATATTCTCATTACTTGATCTCTCTGTCTCCAATGATATCCCTGAAAATTCAACCTGCAATAAACCCTTCTAAATCACAGTTATTTCAACTGGGGGTGGGGGGGTTATTCCCACTTTATGGGCAAATTGCACCTATTATATAGTGTGACTGTGCGCATCTATCAACACAGCTGTTATTGCTGATCATTACTGGTTCAATAGTTGCTTGAGTACTTTTGTATTTAAGATGGTTGGTTGGTTGTAGCTGGTTGATGCACCAAATCTTTGCTGACATATTGACATCCATGGGGCAAAACTAATGAAAACAGCTTCAATTTGGATCATCTAGTATTCAAATTAGAAGACACTTTTGGGCCCAGCACAAATCGATTAAAGAGGAACTTCCCACCAATGTTTCTTGTGTATTTAGGGAGCTTTTGAGCTATCACATGAACATTCCTTTAACTTATTCAGCTACAACATAAACTGGGTTACAGCACAAAATCAAGCTTCAGTGAGAAGACAAAGTCTATTTTTCAGCATCCGAGGAGCGACAAATGCTGTTCTGCCTTCACTGCCTCAGCCTGCACCACCCCTAAAGATATCTGATCCCAATCTGATGACAAGGCAAAGGATTCACAAAAGTCTGAGAAAGCTGTGGGTTTAGGTATTTACTCTGCCTCACTCCTATGAATCATGTCTTAGAGATTTCTGTTGCACAAATGCACTCACACACAGCACTGAGTCAGTGCCCTCATGGCTGCTGCTGCTATTCTGTTCTCTGACATGTCACTGCAGCAATAATTCAACTGTGGACCTCCAGTCATCGATCCGGACACTAAGGGAAATGTTACTGCAATCAATAATCCTGGAATCCTTTGCAGAGAGCCACCCACTGCTACTGCATGGCAGTTTTTCACAGCAGAGGAGAACACAACACTGAAAAAAAGCTGGAAACAAGGAAGAAAAATGTGCACACAACTCATGGAGAGCAGCGTCACACAGCTTTCTGTGCAATGAAGGTCTGCAGGCAGCAGCTTTGATATTGATTCAGTGAAGCTGCGAAGACAGCAAAGCTGCAACAAAAAAAAAAAAAAAGCAGGCAGAGGGACAGAGAGGAGAGGGCGGAGGTTATAACCAAGTAAATTAGATCAAACTACTCGTAAAGAGCAACAACAAGTGCTTCAAAGCCTGGAGAGCCTGACAGATCTAAGTGTGACTGTTCACTGTCAAGATGCCTTCATGTGCNAAAAAAAAAAAAGAGAAAGAAAACATTGTGATATAATCTATGATTGGCATGGTCACATACATACGCACACATACACACCTACTGCTCAGCTTAGTTTATGAAAGGAAAAAAAAAAACAAAACAACAACAGCTGCTCACACCTATGTCGCTGTCTCAACAGGTGGGAGACTCCCATTTAGAAATGAGATTCCCACGAGTTTGCCCTGATTTCGGCAAGGTCAAAAAGAGGAAGTGTGTGGTTGGACAGTCACTGGGAGAGGATCAGTATCAACAGACAGTGGAGTACTACTATAATACTTCATTGGGGGAAAGCTTTTTAAAATATTGAAGCATCGGTCTCCAATGAGTGTAGAACCTATCGGAGCACCCTCTAAGGGTGAATTTAATTTTTTCTAATTTAAGGAAAAATAAGACATCATGCAGCCACGCTTTAAATGAGGGAGCTTTTGAGGATTTCCATAAAAGGAGGATCCTTCTGCGGGCAATCAAAGAAGCAAAGGCAACAACATTATCCTGGGTTATTGAGGTGGCAAGATTGTCAGGAGATCTACCGAAAATAGCTATATGTGGGGATGGATTAATATCTAAACCTAAGATTTCAGAAATGGACTTAAAGAAAGATTGCCAATATGTAATTAGTTTTGAACAGGACCAAAACATGTGAGTCAGGTTGCCACAAGCCTGGGAGCATCTGTCACAGGTTTCATTAATTGTGTCTGGGAATATTTTGGAGAGTTTAATTTTGCTGTAGTGAAGTCTATGGAGCACTTTAAATTGAATGAGAGATAGCTTAGCACAGCTAGAAGAAGAATTGACAGCCTCCAGCGCTTTTTTCCAGAACTCCTCAGACAAGTTTATGTGTAGTTCAGCTTCCCAATCAGCTTTGATTTTGTTTATCACAGTCTCGTCAGTTGTGAACAAAATGTTGTAAAGGAAGGAAACCTGGCCTTTGGGCAAGTCTCTTGCCTTAAGTGCTATATCGATGCCGCTGGGGTTTGGGGCTTTAGGGAATGCTAGTGAATGGGTTCTTGCGAAATCGCGGAGCTGGAAATAACGGAAAAAGTCAGAGTTATTTAGGTAAAATTTAGAGCGTAGCTGTTCAAAACTAGCAAATACATCATTGACATATAAGTC